>JAQGAU010005486.1:0-10236 GCA_034698045.1 Paramacrobiotus richtersi
TGCGTGCAATCGACTTCCCGTCACTAGAAAGCCCGACAAAAGATCGAATGCTCCTTTTGGTAGACTAACAGTAAATCGCCCGACATTTAGGGAGTTTTATAAGATCGAACGACAAAACATTCTTGTCAAATCACAGCTGCAGGTTTGTCGCAGATCATTTTCGCCGATTCGTAATTTCGAACCAATAACGTCATATCGTTTCACATAACTTTGGAACTGCCGAATATTTGCACATCCTACCAAAAATAACGCATTCTTACCTGAGTGGCATTCAGTAGCTCTGGGTTTCTCCACTTCACTGCTTGAGCAAAATCTTTTGGATTACTGTAGTTTTATTTATTCCTTCAGCACTGCTTTATTTACCGGTACTGCTACCCAGTTTGCGGTTACGCCATGTCGCTTTACTTCTTTCTAGATTGTTTATTTTGTACTTCGTCTCTTAACTCAAACCTTGCGTTGCGATCGTTGACAATGTTTTGAACTTGGATTTCTCACTAGACTCTTACGTGAAGTTTTTAGAGCATGATTCTTGGTTTGAATTTGCTTCCTAATATCAGAGGGATGTTTCTTGACTAAATAGGCTATACACGGAACTCCCGCGTGGAGTATATCTTGGGGTCCCGCGCACTTTACGTTATCTACGCGTGAGATCTCCTGTGTGACGCAAAAAGACTACGAAGTTACTACGCGCAATACTTATACATAGTTCAGCTTCCTATTTGTTTTCTCACTCTACCTTATCAATTTCTTAGTAGAGTTCATTGGCGTACTAGCGTCTCAGTTTCCCTGCTTTATTTCTTAGTTTCTTCTTGGTTTCTTCTTCTTGGTTTCTCTTGGCTTCTTCTTGGTTTTTCTTAGGTTCTTCTTGGTTTCTCTTAGTTTCTTATTGGTTTCTGTTTGTTTCTTCGTCTTGGTTTCTCCTTGGTTGTTCTTAGTTTCTCTTGTTTCTTCGTCTTGGTTCTTTGGTTTCTTCTTGGTTTCTTCTTGTTTGCTTCTTGGTTTTTTCCCGGTAGCTTCTTGGTTTTTTCTCAGCTTCTTCTCGGTTTACGCTCTTAGTTTCGTTGTCTAGATCTTTGGGTTTGGTTTCTTAGTTGACCTTCTTGGCTTACCAGTTTCGTTTTTTGACTAGTTACTTTAAACACATTTGTTTTGGTTTGAGAACGAGCGAATTGTCGGCATCGAAATGTCGTCAATGAATTTTCAACGATCAATCGATCGTTGGAGCTACAGAAAGTTAATATGAATTTTGTTAGCCGATGGAATGGGTATTTCGATTAATTGTCAGCTATATTCTGTGGGCGATAAAAAGGACGTCGATAAAAAGTCGGTGTGCCGCTCGTGCTACCACGTAGTTAAGATTACTTCTTCCAAAGCATATAGATGAACATGATATAGTTATATGCCATGTTCTCATAATATCATGATTGCGAATTGTGATGCACAAATGTAATTGCGAAATTTCACCTGATTAATTAGGACTGCATAAAATGGCATTGCCAGGTTTTGTTGTGGCATTGCCAGGATTTCTCGCTGGCGTTGCCAGGAACGCATTGCCACTGCCAGCTGGCGTAGCCAGTGGCAATTGCCATTGCCAGGTTTTGTTGTGGCATTGCCAGGTTTTCTCGCTGGCGTTGCCAGAAACGCATTGCCACTGCCAGCTGGCGTTGCCAGTGGCAATTGCCATTGCCAGGTTTTATAGCCTGCCAAAGCATACACGCACGGTTCCTAACACAAACATAAACCGTGATCGATTATTTGCGAACCTGCGGATGATCTACATGCAGCTTATATGAAGCATTATCCCATGCAAGCCACCGTTTTAGATGTACATGAGACATTGTGAGTTTCTGCTGTTTGCGAAACATGCCTTCGAAAAGGTTATGGGAACGCTTTAATCGTTCTGGTTCCTTTTCCTACTGGGAAATCGTGTTGGAAACGCTTGTTGTCCTCGTTGTCGTCACGGAATTGTCTGTGGAATGTGGAAAGTCTGCGTTTCCCGACTGGCAGCAATCTAGAGTAGAGCCAACTGCAAGGTTTCATTACACGGAACTCGTGGTTGGAATTCCGCTGTAAGTGAATTTTGTGCAAACGTTCGCTTGCAGAACACCGTAACTTTTGTTCATATGCTACTGAAAACGTGTGTATCTTAAGAAAAGTTTGTTTAATGGTTTTCTGACTACATGTTTTAAGTCTCGTTGAACCTACTTGAGATTCAGGTACAATTCTCAGAAAATCCACTTCTTATGCAGCTGAGGTCTTTGCGCAGTGGTTGTGACCACAAATGTAACTTTTCAAGAAATGTACATATGACTGTAACGGTTATTTTGGCAGCTACAAAATTGCCAGAATCTGTTTGGGTGAACTTGTTAAGTTTAGTTTAGATAACGTGTCAGAAACAAACTGTGCAGAAATTTCATAAAACTACCTGAGTTGGGCTGCGTGCAAAGCAAAAGGCAAATTGTACAAGAAGTGTTGTCGATTTACAGGATCGCTTGTTGAATCCCTGTCAACCGATCGATGGAAAAATCCCGTCAAACCAAACGGGAAGCCGCATGGGATGCGCACTCCTTCTCTGCGTCACTGCCGCCCTCTACGCAACATTCGCAGCATTCCTGCTAGCCAACCGGAAATGGAAACCGCCAATTTTTTTAACCGATCAATCAGCCGCGAAGCAGTGTAGATGGTTCAGCCATGCCGTCTTGTCTACATTCTCGCTGTACGGTGTCTGTATCATCAACTCCGTCAATTATCTGGGATGGGAGAAGGAGCCTTGCAGGAACTATCTGTACAGTTTCTTATTAGGGATGTGGTTTGCGATAATAGTCGGATGCGGTCCTCGCGATGGACATCCGATGCCTTCCGTTGCGAAGAAAGCATGTCAAAAAGCAAAAACCTGCATTACTGATGCACAACGCCGGTGTGGATATGCCCTGGCATGGGCTATTGTGCTGCTGTGCGCACCCGTGGTGCTTGTCGGTGTGTTCGCAATTGCGTGTGCGGGACTGTTCGTATTTGGAGCAGTGTTGGGTTTATTCCTCTCGATATCCACAATCAGTGCGGTTGGCTTGATTCGGAGTGCTGTGGCGATATTTGGCGAAACAGCCGCCTTCCCAGGGCTGGTTGTTGTGTCGTGTCTGTTGATCACGCACTGTATCGGAAGGATGTCGGGGATCTGGCTGGCGGAGAGCAGCATTGTGTGGGTTGTCAAAAAGCTAAGGTATTTCATCTTGAAACCGTGTACTGTACTCTGTGTTGTATGCATTCCCAGAATGTATTTTCTACAGATCTATGCGAAACAACACGGATATAACAGAAGACTGCTCCTCCAATGCCGTTCCCGTCGCAGTCGATGCAAACTATCCGTCAACCGAAGGCAGTGAAAAAGTTCCTAAGGACATGTCGCGCCATAGTGCCACGAAGTTTCTGCTCGACAACATGGTCGTTGCTGTAATGTCCAGTGCACTGTGGTTCCTCTATGTCGGTGGGACAACTCGCCGTCCAGATGATGCCAATTTCTTTTGGCATGTACTTACTACCGGGAAGCTACCACAGGTACGTGTTACTAACCAGAAATATTAGTGTGCAGTGTATAGGGTATCGATGTGATTGCAGTGCTTCTCGATAATGATAACGGAGTTGTTCAGTGTACCGACGAAGATCAGTCCACCGTGCTTGTTTTTGAATCACCCGTTCTCGCCAATGGAAAACACGGCAATGGATGCCAGTTTCGTCTTTAGTGGACTCCTCACGTTTCTGTTATTGCCACCATGGTTTGGCATGCTGCTCATGCTGTTTATGAGGTTTGCTGGCTTTGGAGTAATCTGTTGCTATTACCGTTGCTGTTACCGCTACCGCGAGCCTAAGCCATCCATACCGCAAGAGCCAGCTGAAGTGGTCCCAAACAATGGCCTGTACGATTTCCACAGGGCCATGGGTCTTCTTCCCCTGTATTTCGTGAAGGTCGTCTTACCATGGTATGCATTGGATTTCCTGCCGGGAAAGTGGTACATTCCTGGGATCGGGATTTATTTGCTGGGCTATTCTGGATGCCTTCTCTGGATGTTGATGAAAAATACCAAGGCTTGGATGAAAACTGCGGCCAAATGGTTTAAGAAAAAGACTTTTGAGGAGCCATGCAAAGAGAAAGTTGAACTAATGGGACGACAGTCTTGTACGGAGACTGTTTAGTTCATTTCAATGGTCCCCCACAAGCATGCGATGTATGATGACGTCATAAGCGATGTCAAGGCTAATAGTCTCCTGATGTAATCTCACGTTTAACTTGTTTGCTTTTCCTGTATGCTGGCTATCATAATATGTCGAGAACCGCGTTGCAATATCTTGTATCAGTCTAATTTAGATATTAATTTTTATGTATCTGTCAATCAAGATGTCGAAGTCTACAAATTATAATCATAAGGGTACTACGCCTTGTACGCGATCATAAGGGCCTTGTACGCGACCTGCACAGTTAATGAGAATTTTCAATGTACATTTTTTTCCCAGATGATTTCTCAGATTTTTAAATGTGCACAAACAGTACATTATCCCAGCTACATGAGTATCTCGGGCGAGAATCTATGAGTGAGAAGCTACGGTACGAACTGCTAGCATAGTCGGGCTAGTAGCTTGAGGTTGAGTCGCATCTGCATTAAACGCACTAATCGCAAAATATTCAACCCACGGCTGAGACCCACTGTGGGTGTGCATGCTTTCACCTAGGTACACCGCGATCGATTATTTGCAACTTGCAGATATGGTACATGTAAAGCAGGATCCTCTCTTAGCAGTAAGTGTTATTAATATTGCTCGTGAAACATTAGGGATACTGGAGGCTTTTCTTCTTGCCGATAGATGGCTTCGAGTGGGAACGTTTATACCGCTCTGGTTCCTTTTCATACTGGGAAATCATCTTGGAATCGCTTGCTGTCCTGTTTGTGGTAACGGAAGTGACTGTCGGGTGTGGGAAGCAATCGTTTCCCTGAGTGGCAACAATCTAGAGTAGATCCAAACACTAGGAGCTGCATTACACGCTGCTGCGTTGTTTCTGCATCGATTGTATACATGTACAAATGGAACAAATGTTAAAAAGCATCTTACAGAACAGGATGTGTGCAACATTAAGAATATTTCTTATTCTGAACATATTCCAAAACCGACGGTAAACTGTACGATCGAAGTGTTCCACCAGAACGCGCTTCAAACATCAAGAAATAAATATATGACCGAAATATATAAACCGAAATACACATATGACTGACATTTGACCAATGCGGGATGTGTTTCTCAAAAACAAACTGTCGTACTGCTAGTCTAGGCCCTACCTCGCAGAAGTAAGATTGATCTTTCCCAAGGCTCTTGATAATTCAGCGTTCAAGCACTTCAGGATTAAGTCTATCGAAAAAAAAGAGGCGACAACGAAACGTTTATGAGTAACGCTGTCTCTGGTACGTTCATCAGCTAGGAAAGCTAGTGTACTGCAGCACAATACACCAGAATACAGTTCAGTGGAATGTTCCGAACCTGCTACAATTTGTATTCCCCTCTCAGTTTAAATTTGATATTCACATATTCCGCATCTCCTGTGTTATTTACGAACATTAAAAATACCAGAAAGCAACAGGCTACTGTACAAAATCGAATATCCACCCAATGCCAATTGCCGTCTGTTTTATTGAACTGACCGTCCGGCGTCCATTACGCACAGACAAAGCTACATTGCCCGCCAAACAGCAACCAAACGTTTATAAATGCAGTAGTGTCAGGTGACATGTTCGAACGTAAGATAGTATAAGATTGCGGATACCCAAAGAAATAGTCAATATTTAACGTGATCCCTCAATACTAGCCTAAATAACTCGTTAGGTGAACTCAAAGCGGATATTTCAAGAGTCAGTTACTCATTTTGGTACCTTACGTTTGAAGTGATATTTAACAGTTCGACAGACCTGCAAGGAATAGGTGTACGTGTCGTTATATGCGCCCACGCACGCATTAACGAGTATATAATGTGGAGGATATTAATCATGACAAATAGATCCCAGCAAACCACCGAGCGTGTGTTGGAGCTCGAACAGACTACAGGTATAGCGTATGCTTCAGAATTATGAATATAGACGCCTGTTGGATGTCGTTTAAGAAGAGCGCGGCACGACAGTACGTTAGCTCGCACCCTTCCATCGATTTTATTGAATAACATTGCACTCACGGAATTCCACTTGAATCCTTGGCAAATACATAACTGAACCAGTCCCTCGTTTTGCAGAAATTGTTTTTCTCTTACAAACTCTGCTGTGTGTTAACCGTCGAATCAAAATGACTGTACAAAGGTCACGGTGGTGTTTTAATCGACCTACGTCCCTGGCTTATCTTGAAATCCTTTTGGAAGCGTTAATTGTGTTGGTAATGGCAACGGAGCTATCACTCGATTGTAGCGCCCGTTTATTTCCAGAGTGGCATGAGAATGAATTTGCAACACGTCAGAAAGCTGGTTTTGTGAACTTATTCATAAAAACATGGGAGGTACGTACCACAAGTCACCCTAACTTTTGCTTAGTTGAAGTATAAAATACACAAAACTTGTGTGCGTTTTCAGGAGACCGTTGCACTGTCGTCAGACGGATTGGTTAGTGTGACTGCATTGGACTCGATCGATCGCAGTAGCATGTCCTTGGGAAGCATCATCCTAATTGGCACTGCGGGGGCCTTTTACTTGGTCTTTACAATCTTTCTCTTCGTTAACCGCGCCTGGAAACCGCCGGTTTTCCATCAGCCAGAAAAGCACTTAATGGGCATCCAAGTGCCGTTCAGTGGGCTGCTCTTCATGGTATCCATTCCTCAGGCGGTGGGTGTGGTTTATCTGGTCCTGATTCACGCTGGCTGGATTGCTGTCACGGGTGACTGGATGACCTTTCCGGGTCTATCATTACTCTATCTCAGTGTCATAAGTTCTACTGCACTTTTATTTTGTATCAGCCATTTCAAGGCTAATGAGAATCAATCGAAAGCTGAGAATATCAGCGAAGGTGACAAATATACGGATTTAGAGCCTGAGACTCCCGGGCTAGTTGGGAAAGCTGACGCTCGACAAATGTGTAACTATCTGGCCATAATCTTTTTCTATTGTATTTGGGAAATCGCAGAGTTCCTAATATATGCGGTCATATTCCTGGCCATGCTGAGCGCACTGGCTATTACACCAGCAGTTCCTGGGCTGATCTGGGGCGGAATGTCACGGTGTTTGATGGCTGTCTGTGGTAAAACTGCTGCTTTCTACGGGAGCGTTGTTCTTGCTTGTTTGCTGATTATGTACAGTTCCGGACGAATGCTCGGTATATGGATGACAGGGAGCAACGTAGCATGGACTGTTGATAAAATTCGGTGGGTCACAAAATCAGATTGTCGTTAACTTAACCTCGTCGCCTCTCCATAGCTCATGCTTTTAAATTAATGATCTCATAACAGTTAGGATTGCTTTTTACCTTGCAGTTTGTTAGTTGGATGCAAAGGCGGTCTGCAGGAAATCTTTCCTGTTAAAGCCGTTGGAGGAAACTACCGTGATAAAGGAAAAATGGACCCTTTCAAGCGGCGTTTTGATTTGGCACTGGACTGGTTGACAATCGCCGTACTATCTCACGCAGCATGGAGCGCATCCGCTGGCGGTATAATTCGGGCCTATGAAGATGTGAAAGTACTTTACAAAATCCGGGAATGGACGTTATCAGAGGTACCACGAGTAAAGGAAATGTCATAGAATATACGAGTCTGTCGAGAGTTTGTCGGATCCATTCCCTTCTGCACGTATAATACAGTAACTTGTGCATTATTTTATGTGTCCTTGTTACTTTAGTTGCAATGTTTCACTATCGTAGTGTGCGTCATCGATACTGACTCAGCATTTCATCGAAGCGAACACCACAACATGCGTATTTCTGAACGAGACCATTCCCCCGTTGGAAACCAGAATGGTGACCATTGGCTATCTTCTCAGCAAGAACCTGGCCTGGTGCTACAGCTCTGGCAGTTTCCGCGTGATGATGGTGTTTATGTTATACGCCATTATCAGCGGTATGGTTGCTGTTGGAAAGAAATATTGGGGTCACAAGAAGCATATCCCCAAGCTGGCGTCATCCGATGATGAATTCACCAAAATGGTCAACAAGGCATTTGGTGTCTTTTACCTTGCCCCGCTCTCGCTTGCCAAGATCATCATCGCTGTGTATGGACTGGATTTCCTCCTGCCTGGACGGCTGTATCCCCTGGGGTTAACCGCATGGCTCGTGGGCTGCGCTGCATTGTTCTGCTGGAAGTTTGTCCAGGAGATGGTTGACTGGGTGAAAACTCTTTTCGCCAGAGGAGGTTGTGCACGTCGAGTGGGAAACGTTAAGAGCCATTTGATCCGGATGGACGATGAACTGCCTGGTCAACTGGATGTACAGTTGTCATTTATGTACCCATGGAACCGATGGAGTTGCATTCTCTTTTACAGTACTTACTACTCAACTGCTGTGTCCCCGATGTTTCGTTACGTCCTCGAGTTGACTTGGATTGGTTTCCGCCATGCTGTGTATTACCTTGTTTTGCGTTACGTTTTACTGGATATCACTTGTCATAGAAGTGGTGCAACGATATCACAGATTAATAAAAAATATAGAATGTCACATTCCATTCAATAAAAAGCGCAGCCAAGCGAACTGCCAGCTGACCTTCCGAGTAGTTATAAGTACCTTCTGCGACATTGAAATCATCGTCATTGACAAACACCTGAATCCGTACACTGCCTGCAAGCAATAAAATAATAAAAGCTTCCAGACACTTTGTTGAGCAGTTAAATTTTTGCGCGTTCTGTGAATGTCAGATTGATTTAGCTTCAGTCAGACTAACAGCGTATATTTCTTCAATTCACTGGACTAGTTTAATACTTGACCGTTAGAAATGGAATTTCCACAGACCGGCATTCATTAGATGTGGCAAGTACTCATGTATGTACTTGCTGGTGGATAATGTGGAGCAGATTAATCATGAACAACATCTCGGCTTATTAACCAGTGCCTGCATGTGGGGGCACAGATAAAAGCTTCGCATCAGGATTATCAATTATGAAATATGGACGCCCGTCAGATACCGACAGGGAGAAGTGCACGTCAGCTCGCGTATTCCCATCGATTTATCTAGGTACTGCGCTCAGACGAGTTCCCTTGCATTCTCGGCGAATATATAGATAGTGGTCGTTCAGCAGTCCTTCACTGCAAGGAATTTAATTCAGTCTGATTCTACTGTTTGCAAACCCTTACCTCCAAGATGGCTGTGCAACGATGGGGCTTTAGTCGACCCAAATCACTTGCTTACTTGGAGATCCTTTTAGAAGCTTTGGTTGTTTTGGTACTCGATACGGAGCTAGCACTCGATTGTGGCGCTCACCTCTTCCCAGAGTGGTACGAAACTAAGTTTGGCCCAAGTCTGAAAACCGGTTTGGTTAGCTTGGTCCTGGGAACATCGCCGGTATGTACGATGCGTAACCTTAGTTATAAACACATAGTTTAATGAAAATGTGATACAACGAAGCTAGTCTTAGTTACGAAGTCATCTTAGTTATTGCTTGGTCATATTATTGAATACTACACTTGCTGCTTGTGTGCAGTGTGCACTGCAGGATGCCGATGCTGTGTCGTATACTGGATGGTTTACTTTATCCGACTCGATCGATCGCGTTAGCCTGTCAAAGACGCTTTCCTTGGGAAGCATGATCCTAATCGGCACTGCGGGGGCTTTCTACTTGACATTTACAATCTTCCTCTTCGTCAATCGCACCTGGAAACCGCCGGTGTTTTGTCTCCCGGACAAGCACGATATATCCCTTTGGGGGCCGTTGTGTGCGCTGCTTCTTGTGGTGTCCCTTCCGCAGGCGGTAGCTACGGTTTTCCTGGTTCTGAGCCACACTGGCTGGTTTGCTGTGACAGGAGACTGGGTGACCTTTACGGTCTTGGGGTTGCTCTACTTCACCGTGATAATTTGTAGCGTGCTTTTCTTTTTACGCGACCATTTCAAGGCTACATGGGAGCCGCGGGATGCTACGAACGACACGGGAATTTTGCGAAAGTATCGAGTATGGGAGTACAGAACCCCAGCTCAGTAAGAAAGGGAAAGGATTGCGTATGTGGGCCAGGTACACTTTACATAAAGAAAGTTTCACATAAAGAAATTTGTGGGGGCCACTTTACATAAAGAAACTTTTAC
>JAQGAU010005487.1:0-10235 GCA_034698045.1 Paramacrobiotus richtersi
GGATCAGTTAGGCGTCGCTTCTCAATGTGCTCCAACGAGCGAATGATTCTGGCGTGTACCATACTGATGCCGAGTTCCTTTAGCACTTCCGGATCGGTGCAGCTTTCCAATAAACCCTATCGTGAAAGAGCAAGATTAACGATCTGCATATTCATACACAGTTGTATTTTGATGTTTCCTTGAAAGACTTAAGCGTGTCGTGACATCTAGTTAAAGTTCGGCATTACTGAAGCCGGATGGTAATTATAGACTGATTAGCAAGTGATTTGTGGTGAAACATTACGTTACGATTAAATGCGATTTTTTTCTCGTCCTGTTACAGAAATGCGATCGCCACATATACGCCATGATCGCACTAATACAGCTGTTAAGTTTTCTATCTATCGCATAAATTTGTGATGTTGTGATAAATTATTGCTGCCCGTCAAGAGCTGCATATATGTATATATGGTACATTAGAATTTACCCGTAAAATAGACAGCGCTATCCGCACGACCTTTTCCTTTTGGCAGTCCATCAAAACCTTTCCCAATATTGGAATTACTTGGTGACTAAAACAGGAAGCAGTACACCGGTTGATAGTAATCTGGTAATCAATGCTGATTGAAATGCGTGTACACTCACGTCAAAAAGTCGTTGGCGATGTTGGCGTCAAACGTGAGGCACCAGAGGCAGAACATCAGCTGGTATTGCAGTTGAAAATTGGTAGCATTGGCACTCAGCGCGTTGACAATCCTGAAAATACATCTATGATCGAATGTAGAATTATATTTTAAAGCAATGAGAGAGTGCACTCCACGTACCGCACTTCAGGTATACTAATGAGTACGATAACCAAAAGTCTTTACCGGCAGCACAAAATCTTACCCACTAATACCATCGTTTTGTAAGAACGCGGTCCTGTACTCGGGAATGCGCAGCATCATCTGGAGGCAGCGGGCAGTCGTTTCCTTGTACTCATTATTCTGCAGTAAACCCAAAGCATAATATACGCGTTTTCACTCACTTCAAAATCTAACTTTTATCTGTTAGTAACTGTACTTCCATTGTACTTTTCCATTATTATGTAGTCGGTTAGATGTTTCATGAGCGCTTTTGCTGCACATATTATATATATAGATAGTCAGACGACTTTAGGAAGGCTGCACTTACCGCAGACCGAAGGATCAGTTTGAGGAAGACCAAATAGCTGGAAAGGTCTGGTTCGTGCATAAGCACGGTATTCCAGCAGGCACATTTGGCTATAATCCGTGCGGTCTGGTGCATGATGTACAGGTCGGTCCGGTTGAGAAAGGGGATGAATAAGCTGGAGAGGCTGACGCCAATGCTGTCCGCATAGCTATTCAGACCTCCAATTCGGGATCGGTCTTGCTAAATTCACATGTGTTATAATATTATTATCACGTCTCACGCTTGCGTAATATTCTAGATTTTACACGATTTGTTTTCAAACACTTTTAAAACCGGTCATATCCATTACGCGCAGCTGATACAGCTAGCTTGCAAAAGAAAGGTTTTTCGGACTTTGGAATTGCAAAAGAATCATCTATTTTGTATGATTATATTTTTTACGCCACTGTGCTTTGCTTTCTGTAAGTGTCGCAGTATGAATTGCATAGTTTATGATGCAGTTATATATGCAGAGATTTATATCGAAAGCATGTAGTGCCTAAATTGATTTTTAAAAATGTGTGATAATTATCTATAGTAACTAGTTATCACATCATATAGCAAAACTGATACTATGCAAATGTGGGTTAATTTATTTTTAACAGACCCATATTCGTAAATAATTTTGAATTTTCGAAAACTTTTCATGGAGGCACCTTTATATATGTCCTGTACGCTGCACAGTACGCACACAGTCCGGTATATACTATACCACATATCTGAGATGTCTAAACATATAAATACGTTGTCGTGCGTTTATGATTACCGTGACACAGTTCTACTTTATATCCTGTGGATTTCACAAAATCAAGCAGAGTTGCTCACCTCCAAGGAGTCATCGATCAGCGTCAAAAGGTACTGGATTGTATCATCCTTGGATATATTGTTCAGTAATTCAACAAAGCATTCGGCAACCGAAGCGCTCTGATCACGAAATATCCATCCGCGTTTTTCCGGTGAATACTTATCCACATTTACAATCACGTCAAATTGTTCCTGTGTAATTAATCCACTTTGCAAATAAGCTCCCCAATTAATCTTCCGGCTGCGAATGTCCGCTCGTTTTTGAGCGAATGCCGAAGTTGGCATTTTTCCTTCTGCAATAATTGGCCAAAGTAGTTGTAACATAAGCTACATACAACTGATTGAATAATTAATTAATAGTAGATTTACAAATAAATATAGGAAATAATTGTAAAAAAAAATATAAGTAGTTTTACTTTGAGTAATATTTAATTATGTAGTTAACTATAAGTAGTTTTAAAAACGAATAAGGAAATAATTAAAAAAAATAAGTAGATTTATTGTCAGCCGTATTTAATTATAAGATATTAAATAAATACAATAATAATTCATTGCAATAATGGTACTGAAATAAAGCCGTCTGTGACTGAGTTTTTTGTTGCATTCAAGCACAAGTGACCTTTAATATCTTCGGTAATTTCCGTATCAGCAGATAGAGTGGGGCGGATCCAGCGAGCTGTCATTTCTTCGATTTTCTCTGCCGTTTGACTCTCTTTTGGGGGCTCACGGCTGCCGGCAGCATCGGGGTCGGCGGGCGAGTGCGGCCGGGCCATGGGTGTCCTTCCGTCTTTCCCCTTCCTCTCGGGTGACAGGGCCCTTCCCGGACTTTTGGATCGATCTCTAATCTTCTATAATAAAATTACTCCTGTCGCATTATAACAATTTATTAATGAATCTGTACGCAGAATATTTTGACAACATGTTACGTTTGGCATCCAATTAAAATTCCACATAATTTGTGAATCTATTTATACCACAGTACTTAATGGAGCACTCACATGCACTTAATGCTCGAATGCGCTTGCTATAGTTACTAGAAGAACATGTTTCATTGTTCACTTAAGTTAGTTAAAATAAAGTTTGTTAGTATTTTATTTCATTTACCGGACAATGCAGTTTTTTGCTAATGGCTAGCGATCGCGGCTTCGGGAGCATATATACACGTACGTGTTTCACGCAAATTTTTTCCGCACGTAGAAAAGTCAAAATTACTGGCAGATGAACTGTACATGTAATTATTAAAACATAATTCGAAATTTTTTCTGGATTCCAATAACTATTTAAAGACACGCGCCTTTGATTAAGTGGTCGCATTTATCAATTAATTTAAATAAAACTTAGTGTTAAATGCATGTATACGGGAGTCATTGTATTATTTATATGTGTACATGACGTACAGAAAAATAAGTAGTAGATGATAATAATAATAATGATAATAATAATAATAGAATGATAATAATAATTAATAGATAATAATTTTTTTTTACAATTGTGTTTATTGCTGTACCATAGTATGACATAATAATAGATAATAAGTAGTAGATAATTCTACCGTTTAGAGAGATATGAAGAGAGGGAAGCGACTGCATTTAATTTCATGTGTACCACAATTTTTATGCGTTTTTTCAAGTTTGTGGACATATTTTTGAACCATTAAGCAAACTTATTTATTTAAAAAATGTACAAATTTAAACTTTATCACCGCCTTACCTTAAGCTTGCCCGTAAAAGTGTTCATGATAATTATATTGCTCGACTAAACAGATTGAACATACAACCAAAACCCAAATAATCCGAACGGGTTTGCAAAATAATAACGGAAATTTACAGTCAAGAACTGCCGAGTTTACAGACATCTGAAAATCCCGAGCGAGCTTGAAACTGTTGCAGAACCTTACCTACGTCCATGTATGTAGCGACGCTGGAGGCCAAAAATAGTTGTTCAACTGTCGTTTTTTAACACGAATCAGTACGGCCGGAGGGAATTATTGGTTTCTGGTATTTGCACCGTTACCCGGATATATCACCATACTCTAGCGAAAATAAAGACGGAAAAAATTAATAAAATATATGTACTGAGGCGCATGAGTCTATTAACACTGCGGTAAAAAGCAGAGTATTAATAGCATGACGAGAGACATATTTAAACTTCAATGCAAAACATGTACGGTACGTAATGTAGTTCTTAACAGTGATAAATCGACAGACATTCAGTTTAGCAATTATACAAATATTTAATGTTAATTAATATGGTTATCGCGTTTTTGTTGACTTCAAACTGGGTCCAGTCGTACCTGAATGCAGCTGGCATAATACGTCACTTTGGGTATCAAAATTTAAATGGAACAGAGTTATTTACATATTACGCTGCAGTATATGGATACATGTACAATTTGCAGCATTTATATGTAAATATTTTAATTGTTATCAGGTTGTATAATGCACACAACTTCGATCACCGAGACTATCATTTAAATCGAATAATAATTCTGTACTGCGTGAATACATCACCACAGTATCGAAAAGTCAGGACCAGGGTTTCCTGATTGTTTTGCAATTTAGAAAGTGCAACGTTGACAATATTATGGAAACGCTTCTTCCGAACTTTGACCAACGCCGGTCCATCGCGGCATATTATTACAAACTGTATCACTCTGCATGTGCACGCTGACACAAGCTTTCCGGTCATGTCCGTAAATAAATTCCAGCGTTGTTATTTCTTAATGGGATACACTGGTAAATATAAGGATTTCATCATGTTTTTGTTACTGACAATGAAGTTTTCACTTCCGTAACGAATTTTACGTTATTTTCGCAAGATACAGATACATGTACTTACATTTAATTATTTTACAAGGCCGTCAGTACTTACTATGCTTGAAGTTTAAATGGAAATCCCAGTTGAGACGGAAACTGGATCACAACCAGCCGAGTCATGCATGTACACTTGGAATTCCATTTGAACTTTTCAGTGGAACTCACATCCACTCGTCTCCACATGCTTTCTTCGAGCATCTCCATTTACGTCAAGCGTTCTTAAACACACTTTTTCCCCCTTGATAAGCACAACAGCCCGTGCAGAAATTGCAGATGCAAATTAGTAAACACACTTAATCCCATCACGCCACCGTTGTTTACTACTTTTCAAGTTCCTAAATTTTTTCGCAAAATCGGCACATATTTGCTCTAAATTACCGAGTAATCGGGCCCGAGTTTTCTCAGTTTTCAAAATTTTATTTTTTTGACCGAGGCGCAGTGTCAAGGAGGGAAAGCGGAGTAATCGAAAACGTCAACATCGCCCTCGAAGTCGCTGGTATCCGCAACGTCAACATGCTCCCAACTGCCGTTGTACCATCCCTGCAATCGATAGTAGCAGCCTGATTGTTTTATCCAACCGACAACCGATGGGATCCATGGTGTAGTGACGGGATTGCTGTCAATGTTGTCCTTGGAGGTCGACGACTTGGATGGCATGTTCCCGTTGTTTTTGTGGTGGATCTTCTTTTATCCATGGTGATTTGTGACGGAGAGGATTTTCTTGGATTGCGGACGTGTTGGCCCGTGTGACGGTGTGAGGATTGGGGAGAGGATCGGCCCGGGGAACACGGGAATCATGTCCCAAATTAGCGTGCACAGTGATTCGTCATTGGCGACGATTCACTCGTCGCATCCCAATGTTGTTAGCGAAGTGGTGAAACATCTGGCAGCGGTGCTCAAATTGTTGAGGCCGCAGGATCAACTGAAAATGGTACGTTGGACAAAATCCACCAGCGCGCTTGTAATCATTCGTGAAAGAGGAAGATTGTAAATTAACCGAAAAATTAAAAAAATATTAATTGTCATTTTTTTAAATTGTGTGTTTCATTATGTTTTATATACGCGAAGTTGTTAAAGAAAATCAGAGAGTTTTTCGAAATAATTTGAAAACTTCACTTTAAGAAAATCATTTGAGGACTGTTTTTTGTTTCTGAATTTGTTGAAGAGGTGAAAAATTTTGGTAGATATGCGAAAGTAGGTTATTGACCGGATGTGCCTTTTTTGGGATTTTTGTTTAGTATTCTCGATTGCATCGCGTCACACTTGGTTGAGGGGGTTTTTTCGTAGATTGACCCATTTTCTAAAATAACGGATCACCTGGTCTGGTGAAACCTTTCAATGAAAGACTTGCAGTGTTTACAACGTAACAACTGTTTTGTGTTTTGCGAGCAGAATTTAGTGAGAGACATCAAACAAGCTGCTTGTATGGAATTTGTTAACACTTGGAGTGTGATTTAGTAATGAACATTTTACTTGACTGCTTGCAGTTAGGAATACTGACGGGGTTTTTCGCGATTTTGTTATAATATTATGTTGTTTGTTGTTTTATGATATGAATGCTGGTTTAGCTTCAAAAAGCTTCGAATTCTGAGTAATTAACATTTGGCAGTCTGGTGATAAACTTTCCCAATGACATGTTCTAATATTTACTAGCCATAGTGCTGCAAAAAATAATGTTTCGAAGCTGGTGGAAAGTTTCCTTTCCGTATTTCATGATTTTATTACTGTATCAGCATTAATGTAAGGTCCTGGCGTATTACAAACACGAGTCAGCCACTGTACTACGAATGTTTGTGTGAGTTTGAGTAGCTTCTCTGTCGTTTCTACCGCTAGCCAGTATGCTATAATTGTACATCCACTACGGAAACGTTTGTGCTGCAGCATTATTGTATTTCCAATTCTCTGAGAGTAAATTCCATATCCAGGTTTTTAGCGTAAAAATAATTTCTATTTGCAAAAATGCCTGGTCCTTTGTTGGCAGCTTCTCATGCCGATGAATCACACTGTCCTTGAGCATTCCGAGGAGATTGAACAACTTTGTCACCGTGCTAAATTCCACCAGAATTTGTCATCCTATTTAAACTAAATTTAACCTCAATCTCCACATTCTGTATTGACAGATGGTCCGGCTGGAATCCCTCTTGACATGGGACGACCACATCCGCTACCTGGCCGTTATCTCCACGCACGACCCCCACTTAACCGCCTCCCTAACCGATCTAACCCAGCTGGAGTCTTTCCCCGAGGAGTTTTGCCTACTGGGCCTGGATGTGCCCATCGCCCCCACCAACCCCTTACTGCACACCCCCTCGACCGCTCTCCAGCCGGCCGCGTCCACCTCGGCACCCGGCTCCCCGCAGAAGGCCCAACGGTCCCACTCGACCGTGTCGCCGGAGCAGCATCAAGGGATTGGGTCGAGGATCGCCTCCCGGACACGGAAGTTTCTCACGCTGCCGAAACAGAAGAGCCAGAGTAAGCATGCACACCAGGCGAGTCCCACGTCGCCCCGGATGGCCAAGCGACCGAGTATCTCGTCCAGTGTGGTGGTGCGGTTGGATGAGTTGAAAGGGGAGGGGGAGAAGGATGAGGTGAAGGTGTGTGTGGGGATGGCGGTGCCCATTACGGCGGATATGAAGATTTCGCTGGATGGAGACGGGTAAGAAGATTTTTTACTTAGATACGTAATCTATAAACAGAAAAAATCGTCACATTTGTTTAAAAGGTATTAAATTTTGATGCCTCTAATGTTTATAGTATACATATTGCGCATTTTTGACTAAACCAGTTTCTCAGCATGAATTCTCTTCAGGATTATCGTGTTGCGTTAAAAGGGTCAGATTTTCTGATAGCTTGTATCGTTGACAAAAGGAGTTCTTCGAGAACAACAGCTTTTTTGATTTTGTGTAAATCAGTACAGTCTATGTGTGAGGTGTTTCCCTGACGTTCAGCGGTTCTTTTTTTCTGTAGTGTTTCACTGTTTTTAACGTCCGGTTGATAATTATATTTTTTTTAATGGTCACTTCTCGAGCTCAAGTATAGACCAACGTGTTTCCCTGAAATTATCCGTACGGGAAAAGCGTAGTGCAGTGGCATCAGTATAAAGTGCAAATGTATGGTTTCGGCAGGTATGGCCATCCTAAATAATTATACGTGTACATTTGGCAAAATGACAACCTTTTTTTGCTTTACTTCGAAAGCAGCTTTAGTTTATAAAAGCAAAAAAAACGAAAGAAAAAATGTAGTCTCATTTCCTGCTGTTTCGAGCTCGCGTTGTTTTAGATGAAGTTTACGGTTCAGTTACGCTTTTGCTGACGTGATAGGAACGGTTAGCCGGGTGTTGGGGATTGTTTAATAAGTTTCATTTTACGCCAGACGAGCGTTATGCAATGTCCATAAATGCATTAGTCAACGAATTTCATATGCATGGACAAAAGAAGCGCCGTGCGTATGGCGTTTCCGTTTGGTTTGCTCTTTCGGAAATAGGCACTTGTTTTTGCGCGGTCTGATCGATAATCATCGATAATCTTGCTGTGATTGCTGGTCGTGATCAGCTTTCGATTGAAATCTAAAGACTGGAAAAAGAGGAATAATATCGCTGCAATATATAACGCTTGAGTCTTTTGACAGGGAAAATTAATGCCAAACTCTGCTTTGATAAAACAGTTATAAATTGGTTTGTTTAAATTCGAGATTAGCGTTTGCAGCTATTTTGCGATGAGACTGGTGATTGCTTCTTATGTGCGGAAACGTATATCATGACTTTAAAAGTTGTGAATATTAATGATTATTTTCAAAAATACGCTTTTGAACTGTAAAAATTAAAAAATAATTAAACTTTATATTTAAATTTTTTAGAAAGAAATTTAAAAAAGTTTGCATTTGCTGATTTGTGTAAAGGAATAATTTACATTAAAATACCAAAGAAACTTGTTGGTTCAGTTTGTATTAGCACTATCAACAACAGTATGCGACAGCACCATAAAAGGAAAAAATGCCTTTTTACACTGGTCTACCCGGCCATGTACGCTTCTATTCTCTCTCGCTTCATTTGCGTACAAAACGATTGTGTTCCGATCAGTTTTACAATGCGGAAATGCACAGTACCCGTTTTGCAATGCACGACACGTCTGTGACGCTGTTCACACTTTGTTCGTCCATCCTGTACATAAGAACGGTAACCAGCCCGTTCCACCCATTTGATATTTTTTTATACGGAAAAAGTGTCTCAAACGGGTCTCCATCATGTTTGTCGAGTTCCTATCCAACAGTGTATCCTGGTTGTTTTTCAGGGGCTTCCGAATTGACAACCGGTTATACCATCACATTTTCAAGCCCGTCAGTGTCCAGGCCATGTGGTCGGTCCTGCAGACCCTGTTAAAAGCCAGCGAGAATGCCAAACGCTTCGTCCACTCGGCACACCGTTTCCTGCACACGTGCTCGTCCAGTGTGTCCCTCTCCACCACCTCCCTGGGCTCGACACTGACGACCACGCAGGAGAGCAGTTCGATGGTCAGTTTGGAGCAGATGACCGGGATTAGTCACGGTTGGGTGGAGAACTACCAGCGGAAGATTGACTCCATGTGGGTGAAGGAGTGGCATCTGATTTTTGATGATATTGTTAATTTGACTGCCGAGGGACATGGGGGCGGGGCGGAGAAGACCAGGCGGCCGTTGAGTCCGCATATGTCGCGACATCGACAACAGGTAATGAAAATGCAATAGCAATTTAGCCTCTGTGACTGTTGTATGTTATTATTACGATATTAATGTTTAGAGAAAATTTCAGTATTCATTCGATTAATTTTATTGTGTGTTATCGTGACATTTTCCTCTTAATTTTTCTGGGTTCTGTGGGAATTGTTTTCTCCTGTTTGTAGCCTTTCAACTTTGCTGAACTAGATTAGACAATCTGTTCTTAGTTTTCTAATTAGAATCGGTGCGATTACGCGGAAGTGTAAATGTGGAAATACTCTTTGGTGACAATACGAACGTTTGATCGTTTGTTCGAAGAAAACACATTTAATGTCTTGGAACGTTTTTAAAGTCTTACAAATCGTAGATACACAGTTCAGTTGTCAGATTAAGAAACGTTTGGAACTACTGATTTTGAAATTTCAGTCGTAACGACAAAACTCATGATTGTGCAGCCATCGCAAATATGATCACATCGTAGTGCAGCGGCAATAAGCATGATTTTCAGTCAACCATTCTGTCGCTACAAATATTTAATTATAGTCTTCTAGCGCCTTGCGGAAGGCGGAATTTTTGTACAAATTTGAATATATAGGTGTACACACCGACGGAGATGAAGATCCGCCAGCATCTCCGTGAAGTGATGTTAACCCTGGATCTGGAGCAAGTCAACAGCAAAGAAATCCGCCAGCGCGTGGAATCCACATTGAAAATGGACCTCTCCGCCTACAAATCCTTCATTGACCACGAGAT
>JAQGAU010005488.1:0-10235 GCA_034698045.1 Paramacrobiotus richtersi
CTCAAATAATTAGATGTAGTTGTGGAAAAAAACTCAGAATTTTTTGCGTTTAATTTCTCGTGCAGCTGCCTTGTGAGCTATCACTCGACTGCGGCGCTCACCTGTTCCCGGAGTGGTACGAAACTTAGTTTGGCCCACGTCTGAAAACCGGTTTGGTTAGCTTGGTACTGGGAACATCGCAGGTATGTACAATGTGCTACCTTACGCAAAGTTGTATTGGAAATGTGATATAACGAAGCTGGCCTTAGTTACGAAGTCATCTTAGTTGTTGCTTGGTCATATCATTGAATACTACACTGAATCCAGAACTTGCTGCTTGTGTGCATTGTAGGATGCCGATGCTGTGTCGTCTACTGGATGGTTTACTTTATCCGACTCGATCGATCGCGTTAGCCTGTCGAAGATGTTTTCCTTGGGAAGCATGATCCTAATCGGCACTGCGGGGCTTTTTACTTGACATTTACAATATTCATCTCCGTCAATCGCACCTGGAAACCGCCTAAGTTTTGTCTCCCGGACAAGCACGATATATCCCTTTGGGGGCAGTTGTGTGCGCTGCTTCTTGTGGTGTCCCTTCCGCAGGCGGTAGCTACGGTTTTTCTGGGCCTGAGCCACACTGGCTTGTTTGCTGTAACAGGAGACTGGGCGACCTTTACGGCCTTGGGGCTGCTCTATTTCACCGTGATAATTTGTAGCGTGCTTTTCTTTTTACGCGGCCATTTTCAAGGCTACATGGGAGCCGTGGGGTGCTTCGAATGTAACCGGCAATTATGTCCCCCCCGCCAAAATGTCCCCCCGGACATTATTGCCGGGTCCCCTTTGTAACCATCGCCAACTGTGTAACCCTTGCACAGGCTTGGTGACACGAAGGACCTAAGCAGGCTGGACAAAATCCGGATCAATCTGAGACCCGCCACCAGGTGCTACCACCGCCACCGATGTGACCACCGACGAATTCCCCGGGAGGTGACATTATTGCCGGCGGTACGGGAGACGTTATTGTCGGTACTACTGGTGACATTATTGCCGGGCGTACGGGGGACATTATTGCCGGGCGTACGGGGGACATTATTGCCGGAACTCCGGGAGACATTATTGCCAGGCGTACGGGGGACATTATTGCCGGAGATGTTCTGGGTACTGTACCAAAGGGGACAGTATTGCCGGTACAAGGGCAAGGCAGTCTGTATCTGGAGGTTTCCAGATGGGCTCTGGAGGCGGCCAGTCTAGGAATGAAGGTTTCCGAACATGATCCGGAGGTGATCAAACGAGCTTTGGAGGCTGCCAAATGGGTTTTCGATGTTCCGGATGTTTCCTGGAAGGTTGAGGAGGTGGCCAGTTGGTTTCTTCAGATAACCGAGCGGCATCAAGAAGTGCGCAGTCCGGTTCTGGAGTTTCCAAATGGGTCCAGGAGATCGCGAGACAAATTCTGGTAGTACACAAATACCTTCCTTGAAATGACAAACAAACCTTGCGCACTGCCAGATCCGGTTCGGTTACCTGAAGAATCCGACCTGCCACCTCCTGAACCCTACAGGAAACCTCCAGATGCAGGCTGCCTTGCCGTTGTACCGGCAATAACGTCCCCCTCTGGTACAGTACACAGAACATCGTGGGCAATAACGTCGCCCGTACTTCTGGCAATAATGTCTCCCGTACGCCCGGCAATAATGTCCCCCGTACGCCCGGCAATAATGTCCCCCGTACGCCCAGCAATAATGTCACCAGTAGTACCGACAATAACGTCTCCCGTACCGCCGGCAATAATGTCACCTTCCGGGGAATTCGTCGGTGGTCACATCGGTGGCGGTGGTAGCACCTGGTGGCGGGTCTCAGATCGATCCGGATTTTGTCCAGCCTGCTTAGGTCCTTCGTGTCACCAAGCCTGTGCAAGGGTTACACAGTTGGCGATGGTTACAAAGGGGACCCGGCAATAATGTCCGGGGGGACATTTTGGCGGGGGGGACATAATTGCCGGTTACATTCGAACGACGGGAGGATTTGCGAAAGTATCGAGTTGGGAGTACAGAACCGGAGCTCAGTAAGCTAGGGAAAGCACTGCGGCAGTGCCGCGATCTAATGTGAAAGGTTATTTACTGCGTTAAGCTCTTCTCACGTTTCGTCATGGAGCATGTAATATTTCTAGCGGTGGTAAGCATATTTGCTATAACACCAGCAGCTCCTGTGCTGAGCTGTGCCGGCATGATTCGGTGTTTGATGGCTTTCTGTGGTATAACTGACGCTTTTTACGGGGGCGTTTTTCTTGCTTGTCTGCTGATTATGTACAGTACCGGACGAATGCTTGGTATATGGAAGAGCGGGAGCAACGTACGATGGACTGTTAATAAAATATGGTGCGTTGCAATGACTTTGCCCAGAACTTAACATCTTGCATCTTCTTATTTCCTAAGCGCTAAGTAATTCTGTTTAATTAAGATTAAATTTTACCTTGCAGTGTGCTGACTGGGTGGAAAGGTGGTCTCCAGGAAATCTTTCCCAGTCTAGCCGTTCAAGAAGACTACCAAGGGAGCATGAAAGTTGACCCTTTCAAGCGACGTTTTGGTTTGGCCCTAGACTGGTGGCAGTTTCTGTACCTGGTTGCGCCGCTCGGTGCGCTTGCATCCGTGATATAATTCAGGCATACGGAGACGACGGTGTTCTTACGGAAATCCGGGAGTGGACTTTACCAGAGGTAATCCTATAAAAAGAAATTTGTTGCAGAACAGTATGTAGAGGTCACGGAGAATTCGTCGTTTGTCTTCCTTGCCGTAAATTATGCCAGCCCATTTTGTGCACCGCTAGCAAGCCAATTTTAGTTGCAGTGTATCTTTCTTCCCAGTGCACGTCATCGATGCTATCGCAACTTGTAACCGGGGCGAACGCCAGCATCACATGCGTGTTTCTGAATGACACCGTTTCGCCGTTGGATAGCCGAATGATGGCCATTGGTTATTTCATCAGCAGAAATCTCGGCTATTGCTATGTGTGCGGCTATGTTTGCGTTTCTGGTATACCTCGTCGCTAGCACGATGTTTATTGTTGGGAAGAAGTGTTGGGGCCACCAGAAGATTGCTTCGGAGCCGGTGACACGAGAAGACGAATGCACCAAAATGCTGAACAGTGCACTTGGTGTCTTGTACCTGGCCCCACTCTCGCTGGTGAAGATCATCCTGACGGTGTATGGGCTGGATTTCTTTCTGCCCTGGCAGTTTTATGCTCTTGGATCAACTGTATGGCTCCTGGGATACACTGCGTTGTTCTGCTGGAACTGTGTCCAAGAGGGTTTCGCTTGGGTAAAAACTCTGTTCGGCAGTGGAGTCTAAATGGCGATTTGTTGTGAAATTTTGAAATCGTTCAGTCATTAATTTTCAATATAGCGGTCTTTAAGATGACTTATCAAAGCGTTGAGTCATAGAAACTCACTCAGTAGACGGTTGTATTGAAAATTACTCATCGTCTACGATTTCTAAACATTCATAACATGAAAAATTAAAATACACTTAAAAAAGTAAGCATTTAGGACATCATATCAGGCGTATCGGAATATTTTTCAGAGTATCTCCGTTGGGGTAATCTATTTGCTTAGAGTTCTTGCTGGAACAATTTATATATGGCACAGATGCTGTGAATCTGCACACACGAGTTTAGCAAACCAGGCTAAGAATAACCTCCCAGGCTTCCAGCGGCTATCCTGTGGGCAGCTGGCTATATTATGGGCGCGTACGTCCAACAGTAAGGGTAACTCCAACACCACAAACTAGTAAACGACATTTCCAGTAATAGATTAGCCCAATGGAATCAGACTAGTCAGCCCATACATCTCGAAAAAGCCATACCATTCACTTGACACACAGCCCAGACCCACGGAATTCACCCACCGGCTCAAGTGGTTACCATTGCCTTTTTTGTGGAATTTGACTGGTTTAGACAATTAGTTTTAAAAAACTTTCGACAGATGTCCCCCTCTTCTTTGATCCCTCTTTCTAAAGAAACTTAAAACGATCCAATCGGACTATTAGTTCTCGAGTCTATAAAGGATAACCGTTTCAGTTTTTGCCTATATATATATGGAGGATAAGCAACAGCGACGCTTTGCGTCGCCGGGCTTGGCTTAATGTTTTCCGTTTTCCTCTGTTCCGGTTTTTGCGTGTAATGCTTCTGGCCTGATTTTCGGGTGTGGAATTGCTGTTTTTCTGGCTTTGAGCTCACCAGTTACTTATATTGATAACAGTTCATTTATTCAGAATGCTGTGGTTCAAGTCAAAGAGGCCCGACCTCGGCGAGTCGCATCTTGTTGTACTGTTGAACTGTAAGCGATTAATTTCATGCACTAGCCCTAAAACATTAAAATGGGAAGGCTAAATTAATGGTAAAGGCCGATTTGGGAAGGTGTGACCTGTGCACTGTGAAGCGTTTGTGGAACACAAAGGGACCGTGGGTAATTATGGGAGTGAGCGGTACATGAGTTCATCAGAGCGCGTGACCGGCACTATTTATTTAGTGAGCAAAATGGAGTGACCACATCACTTGAAGTAAATAGGTTGAATGATTTTTCTGAATAAAAGACGTAGTAATGTCTATAACTACCTTTTGAGATGAGGTACAGTGCGATAGCTAAAAAAAATGGTGCAGGAGAATTTGGACACGACACTCAGTTTAAGGGCAATAAGATGTTATTTTCTAAATAATCTCGCGCAGCGAACAACTTCTATGGTTGCGGAACGGCTACCACAGCTACAACATTAAGTTTTAAATTTGCCTTAATCTTTTTTTTAGATCAGTGGCACCTTTCTGGATTTCGGTTTTTTCTCTCGTGAAGTGTTAACCTTGAGCTTCACCTAAATAGTTTTTGTTTTTCGCTTTAATAAGTTAAAGATTTGCTTTTCAGTTTTAAGATTGACTTTATTGTGAATTTTAAGATTAAGTTAAGGTAAGTTGTAAGTTTAATTGTCAGGCTGTTGTAATGCTGATTGTAACTTGAATTATAAGACTAGCTAGCTTTAAGACTAATCCGGAAATTAACCAAGATTAATTTTAGGATTAAATTTTAAACTAATTTGAAGATTAACTAAACAATTCATTTTGAAGGTTGATTTGAAAATAATTTTAAGATGAGCTTGGAAATAATTTTGGGATTAATTTTCTGAGATTAACTTTGAAATTAATTTTGAGATTTATTTTAAAATTAGGTAGAAGATTAGATATAACAAGAATCACAGTGAATTTCATTTTAAGATCAGTTTTGCGATTATTTAAAATTAGTTTTAAAATTAATTTTAACACTAATTTCAAGGTTTATTTTATAAATAATTTTTGGATCAACTTGAAAAATAATTTTAAGAATAATTTTGGAAGTAATTTATGATTACTTTTATGAATAATTTTATGAATATGTTTGATTTTATAGTCTGTGCTATAGTCAGCATATTACGATATGAGTCCATCATGAAATGACTGCGTTGTAGTATGCATTTCATGACAAACGGGAAATCGCTTATTGCTTTAGCGAATAAAGAAATGAAAACCAGAGTCATTATATTTTCTTGATAATCTGCGGCTTTGCTTTTTGGCTAGCACTATGGCACTTCCGACAAAATGCACCTGTTAATAATACGAATGCCAGTACATATGATACCAATACAGACCAGTCGGATCATAGTTTCGTGCAGAGGATGACAAATGAGCTGACCACCAGCTCACGAAATAAACCGAACATCAGTTTTCAGCTGAAGATCGGTAATTCATACAATTCCGTGCTGTTGATTCACACATTTATCGCTGTAGCTTTAACATGTTTAATTAAATACTGCGACGCCCTTACTTGTTAGCCAGTGGTCTCGGATTTTGCTATTGGTATTGCTACCGATATCTGGATATCGTATCCTGACGGTCGTAAAATGTTGAACGTAGAGATGGCAATGGCTTAGCCGGCTAAGGGCCATCCGGCTAGGCAAAATCGTCAGCCGATACTCGGCCGGCCGTTTAAGCCGGCCACGGATCGGGGCCGGCCGTAAGCCAGCCGGCCAGCCGTTTCGGCTGACAGTTTTAAAGAAAATTACAGAAAGGGATTTTTGCCAACAAAAACTGGCTAAGTTTGTGAAAATTAAATGCACAGCTGCTAACAGTAAGCTTGTTTTCTGTTGAGATGGCCAGTTTTGACTTGCGCAAAAGTTGTACACGGTACTTTAGCAACGATTTTCTGAATTAACTTTTTAACAATAGTCCTAACGGCTGCAACGGCCGCTGGCCGTTTAAGCCGGTTAGGGATTTCAGCCGCGCCGCTTCGGCCGGCTAAGGGTTCCAGCTGATAAACGTCAGCCGGCTAAGGGTTTCAGCCGGCCGTCAGCCGAAAGGTCAGCCGTTTAGCCGGCCCTTGCCAACTCTAGTTGAAAGTGGTTAATTTCGTGAAGGAAAATGGATCCCCTATGATCACGTGGTCATTTTCTCGCAGTTTTTCCTATCACAACTGCGGTACGTTCCAGCAAAAAGCAACAATAGAACAACTTATCGGCGCGCTCATTCTCAGCGGGCGTACTCCACTCCGCGCGAATTCTGAGTCCGTCCAGTAATTACGCTAAATGGGGTCCCTGAGTATCCGGTAAATCGAGTGTTTGAATGAAGTTTTTCATATCACTGACCGCCAATACTATAAAAAATTTTCGCGCTCGGTGTTTCTAGCATTTTTCTCAATGCTTGTTGCACATGGCGCGGTATTATGGGACACACTGTTCGCCAGAGTGCTTTGCGCCTCCCTTGCGCTCGACCTGTCAAAATCCTTAACTGTTCAAGTTTCTCGCTCATGTTGCGCTTGGCACGACAATTTCCCACTTCCTTACTTGCACTCTTTCTGAAAATAAATACAGCCTGTTAAGCATTATTAGAGCATATGTTACTTTTTGGCCGACCGGAACGCGTTATAGACCCATAAAGTGTCTGGCGAACGTGGTAGCTACATACAGTATCGCCAGCTAAGAGCTTTATGCTCTTCCGGACGCTTATTTGGTTTGACAATAGCTGGGTTGCACTATTACCCTAATAAACATAACAGCAACTAAAAATGCGGCCGGGTGCAGAAGCAGGTTTGATTTTGAGATGTTAGATACAAAACAGTAAATAATTTTATTTTCCGAATTGTTTTTATTGGTTTTTTAAATACAACGGTGTAATACGCTTGTTTTTTTGCTTAGTACGTGTGCATGTCTAACAGTGTTTGCATTCATTAAAAGACAGCATTGCCGTGATGTTAAGTATATCGTCACTGACTTACTGCATGTTACGCACGATTAGCTGATCACGTAGTACATGTACAATTGCAGAAGTTTCAAGTACTGGGCAACACGCTTTTTAACCGACAGTTCCATACCCAGTTCTTCACAACATAAAGCGTAATAAATACAGTAGGCAAGATACTACGCCTTCGTGGGATGGGAGAGTATCCAAAAAGTGGCCGGAAAGTCATAGGTATGAGTAACCTGCGTGAGACGGGTGGCAATAATCACACATTCAATGATCACTTCTTATGGGTATTTCATTAAATTATTATTGAAATTATTATTATTATTGGAAGAGTTATACAACCAAATTAAAACATTTTATTTTATGGACGCTCCTTAACTGATTTATTATACAGTACTGGATGTATTACTTATTGGCCGTAATAATTTACCTAAACAAAAGGGTAAAACTTTAATACACACTAGATTATGTTTATAAGAAGCGATTGACAAGTAAACCTTGGATCAGAAATGAATACGCGACTGATGTCAATAATACCTGCTGAATTCGGTTTGTAGTGGTCAAGTTGTCTGCTCAAGAATGAAACAAAGAAATAAATAAAGGTTTTGTTTTCCGCTGAAATGCTATGAATTTTCAAGCGTTATTGATCAGTAAGGTGACTTGACCTCATAAACCGCTATGTCAGGCATTAACAATTTTCAAAATTCATAATTTTTCACGTTGACACCTGGAAAAGAATAACGAATGAAATCGCACAGTATCCCCAAAATACGGCTCAGTCATTCTAGTACACAGAGGTAGGAAAGGGAGCTGACTCGCTGTACTTCATATTAGCATTGGTTCCACCCGTAGACTTATGTTTTATGAATGCCATCTGTAACGTGCTTGTACTTTCCTAAAACTGACACAATATGCATCAACAAATACAGCAAAAAAATTTCTAATTAGTACCAACTCGAGTTTCGAATCGCCATTTCGAACAAAAAACGGTGGAGAAGTGTGGCTAAAGCAGACAAATACGTGATCGTTGTGGAGGTCTTTGTAACGGTCTGGTAGGCTATGATTCTGTATACGTTAAAAACCTAATCAACTCTTTTCATGAGCCAACGATTCGGAAAATGAGTACGAGACATAATTAACTAGTAGCTAGACATAATTTTTCCTCTATCCTTCGAGCTATAGTACTAGTTTTGTTGCTTTTGGAGGAAATGGAAATAAGTTACAGAACACACTCACAGCAAAGACGTCTACGGGAAAAAGAGTGCACTTCAAGAACTTTGAAACAAAAGACTGTGCATATATATACGTGCAGTCTCAATCGATTTTTGTACATTTGCGGGTACTTTCAGCTTCACCAACGACCACTGCCTGTCCAGTATGTGCAACAGCAGCATCCGCTACTTGTCCCACGACCACCGCCGCGACCACAGCCTCCACGATGACCACGACTACCACGACCGCACCCCTGCCAAAGTGTTTGCCGCCTACTGGTTTTAGGGCACTCTACGTCGGTGCTAACTTCCAGACCACCCAGCGTACGATACTTTAGACTACAACAGTACTTGTAGATTTCAAATTAAATTGTTGCCGATTAAAATTGTATGCGCCAAAACCGTCCGCGCGGGAAAGAAGTTCGGCGGACACTTTTTCCTAATGTGCTGTACAGCTGGACACTTTTCACTGATGTGTTTCCCGATGTGTTCTATTCGGCCCGGCCCGGACATTCTCCCCGTTTTGTCACCCTTTAACACTGGCCCAATACAGTTCACCTCCGGGATGGACCCACTGTTCTCACGGAATTTTTCAACTTTCAGGCGCCTCCATGGCGGCCTTATTGACATCCAGGTGTGATCATAAATATTCCCTCCTGGCCTTTTTTAACTTCGCAATGATTTCGTTAACCTCCGAGCTTGAATTCATAATCTAAGCGTTTGAGTTTGAGTATATTCTCTCCAGAGGCAGACGAATGGCACCGGGAATGATATACTCACATCCAAATGGTTTCAAACACCTCATGAACGCGAGATACTTCCGCTGACCTCTTGGGTCAATTTTGCGATGTCGCAACGCTGCTGGTCTTCTGTGCACCTTCACCGACACTGTTTAATGTTGCGAGCTGCTTCTCACAAACCTAGTAACGTTAGAACGGTGTGCGTGATGTACCTCTGCACCTCCGCCTTGACAGAAGCGTCCGCACGAACCCCACAACCACCTAGCCTCCGAAAAAGGCGCCAGATTAAAACAAAATCTTAACCGCACCCCGGAAAAGCGTCCGGGGCTGCATAGACTACACCAGGAAAAAGTGTCCGGCCTGTAAAGCACACCAGAAAAAAGCGTCCGGGCTCAATAGAACACATGCGCGAAAAGTGTCCCAGACGAAATTGACACATCGGGGAAAAGTGCCCGTGCTTTCGCACACAGTGGAGAAAGTGTCCGGGTTGCTGAACCCATTGGGAAAAGTGTCCGGGTGAAAGTGGAGACCCGAGGGCAAATTCTACAGTTGAAAAATTTGGGTGGGCAAAATTAACGCCGGACGTTGTTTACGGCTGCGGAGTAAAGCGACGGACGGACGGACGTTTTACCATTCGGACGCTTGTAGCGGTTACAGACGAGTCTGGCCTATGGTCAGAGAGACAATACGAGCAATTTATTATCAGTGATATTTCCCCTCAACAATTATTGTTTTAATCTACTACTGATAACTGTGACGAGGGTGTACGCTCCCGCTCACGGGAGGGTGTCCTGTATGCTGTGCTCGTTGTGTCTGTGTGTTGTGTGTGCGTCGTAGGTCGGCGGTGTCGTATCCGATGACGTGTCTTGGCTCTGCGTTACATGCACGCAGAGCACATATCTTGTTTTTCCATCGAGTCTGAATGCGTGCAGCTCGACAAAGATTATTCGGTGGTTGCAGCTTTTGCATGCTTTTACGGCGGACGTTTTTTCGGCCCTCCGGACGGTTTTAGCGGTTGCGGGGGAAAAGTGTCCGGCGGACAGGTTTT
>JAQGAU010005489.1:0-10233 GCA_034698045.1 Paramacrobiotus richtersi
AGGAAACGAGGCACTGGCAATTTCACCCGTCAGTTTTTGGCCAAACGTTTCAAAGAATATTTTCCCGATTTGCTCATTGAGGTTTCCAGGAGGATCATACGGAGAAACTGTTTTTCCAAGTCTGCAAATCGACGCAGAGAAGGAAATCCACAAACGGACAAGTTACAAGTAATTATTATTGATGTACTCTATGCTGGACTCGAAATTCCGAAGAACCGCGAATGCTCGCACGCCTCCATGCACTTCGCTTTCGTACTATAAACTGCTAGCTAGTGCGTAAATTACTGGAAAATTATTTAGTACGTATACTATAAAAAAACGAGTGTTTACTGAACTGCATGGTCCACACTCACCCCTTTGCAATCAAGCTCGCCAAAGCGGACTTTTCATACTGTCCTAGGAAACCGCTTCTCGCTACATCGGCTTGAAGCTGCGGCCTGGTGGAATCTGATTGATCTGGGGACTCGCCAGTTTGCGGCTCTTGTTTTTGGTTGCGTCGAAAGAAAGCTAGCACCGGAGATGAGCTGGAAAAATTTCGCATCGAACTGCAGTGACATGGAAACGAAGTCAACAGAAGGGCTCTAATCCGAGCCATGTCCGGGTTTATTATATCAGGAGCAAGAACCCTGTGCGATGTTTACAAAATCGACGCAGAGAAGGGAAGCAATAAAATGTCCACAAACAACCAAACATCAGCTAACTTGTGGTACAAACTACAGAGTTATGATTTATCACAGTATACGTGCGAAGTACCTCCAACTAACAAAATTATTATTACTTTAATCTCGCAGCTACCCTTCCGAGCATTCTGCTACCAGAGGGACCGCCCCGACGCGGCAGTGCTGGTGGTTGTAATAAATTAAAATTCCATGGCCAAATTCCATCGTTTGTTTACTTGTCAAGCGTGCAACACTTCCATATCTTTGGGCGGTTGTCCGAATCTTTCACTTCTGTTTTTCTGTCGACAGAAAAATTTCTATTTAAAATTCATTAGCAGTTTTTGGTTTGATCATTTCAACCGGACACACATCACTTCTGAGGTAATTAAATGGCTCGCGTGCCACTTTTTGCTGCAGTTTGCCACTTCTGTAACCATATTATCCCCTCTTCGACCTCTGTTTTTCAGCGAAGAACCTTAGCGACTGTTTCATCCCGCTACGTGCTGGGCATCGAAACCTCCTGCGACGACACAGGCGCAGCCATCGTTGATGAAAATGGCAGAATTATTTCGGAAGCTTTGTATTCGCAGCTGCCCATCCATAATCGGAATGGAGGCATCATTCCGCCGGTGGCACGGGATCTCCATCAAAACAAAATTGAAAGTGTCGTGAATGAGTGTGTTCAGTTGTCGCGCTTGGATCCTGCGCAGCTAGATGCAGTAGCTGTTACTGTTAGACCAGGGTTGGCTCTAGCGTTACTGGTCGGACTCAATCATGCCAAGAAAATTGCTCAAAAATGGAACAAGCCGCTGATACCTATCCACCACATGGAGGCTCATTGTTTGACTATCCGTATGGTGGAGCCCATCGAATTCCCGTTTATGTACTTGTTGATCTCAGGTACCAGCGCTAACCCAGCAGTTGCTGCTTACTTCGTTTCAGTGTACTTTCATTGGACTTTCGTTTCATTGAAGCACTGCATCTGTGCTTTGTATGTGTTTGTAAAATTAATACAGAATTTTTACTTTTTCTTATGAATATGTTTTGGGTTTCCTGCCTGACTTTATCAGTCATATGCATCGCTCCGACTTTCGAAAGCAGTTTTTGGTCCTAATCTCGTCATTTACGTGCATCCTGTATTAAAGTGCGAGCACTTGGACTGTTCTTGTTATAGGTGGGCATTCGTTGATCGGTGTGGCTAACGATATCGATAAATATCAGCTGTTTGGATCGACCGTTGACGATGCACCAGGCGAAGCCATGGATAAAACCGCTCGAGAATTACGACTACCGTTGTTGCCGCGGTATGAAAAAGTTAGCGGGGGAGCTGCTATAGAGGATTTGGCGCGCTTTGGAAATCGACAGTTTTTTGAGTTTCCTTTAGCCATGTCACGCAGACAGGACTGCTTGTTTTCCTTTGGTGGACTGAAGTTTTTTGCGAAAAAGATTATCATGGTGAGAAAATGTACTTAAAGAAATTTCCTAAACGTTTCGAAATTTGAACATGCTGCATAAATAGCAAGTCGTGCTCGCCGTATTATTACGAACTTCCTTGCGGGGGTTATCTGATTAATTGTGATTTTTCTCATTTTGTAGGCAGAGGAAAAGAAACATGGTCTCGGTCCCCTGGGTGTCATACCGACTGCTCATCACCTTTGTGCTTCGTTTCTGCACGCCGTCGTTAGAAGTATTGGGAAACGAGTAGAACGGGCAATGCAGTACGCAAATATGAATGGTCTTCTTCCGCCGGAAAATCGGAAACTTGTTGTCTCGGGTGGTGTGGCTTGCAACAGTTACATTAAGGAAATGCTGGCTTTTATCTGTGAGGGAAACGGCTACACACTCCATGTACCTCCACCCAAACTGTGTTCCGACAACGGCATTATGATCGCATGGAATGGTATGGAAAAGCTGAAGAGGGGCATGGATATCGTGGAAATAAAGAATTTTGATACGGTTGACATATCAGCCAGAGCGCCGTTTGGTGACGATATGATGGGAAAAGTGGAAGAGGCAGGAATCAGGATCCAAACTATCAAATTTCCCGAGTGGTCAAAAAAGGTGGCTGTGGATGTTAATGATGATTTTCGTGTTGCACTATCTGGTCACTGAGGGTACGTCAAATTTTAGAAATTTGTTGTAATACAAGATGTTGTTATGAAACCGAGAAGGTTCCGGAAGATGTTCAGAAGGGTTTTTTACAATTATTAGCTTTAGTTCGTTGTTGAACCGAACCTGTGATCTTTGCTGATATATATAGTGTGATACGTATCGGAATACAACAAAACCGCATTTCATATTACTGCTTACCATAGTCGTATTTACAAGCAGTAGAAGACGTATACTACAGTATCGGCTACTTGTGCGTTGGCTTTGTTTTGCATTGCGATATGAAGCGAAGCGGAACGCATTACTTTCGCTTATTACAACCGGAAAGCGGTTATTATAATATTATTTTTCCTTTTTTGCGCTTACAAAAGGAGGTTGAGAGACATCTTTTGCTTACCGAAGCTTGTCGACACTCCGTAATACGAACAATATCGAAAACTAGTTGCCGGAGAAAAATACGGAATGTTGGTCCTAATGGTCAGTCTTGCAGCGCACTTACATCCGAAAACAGCGTTCAGGATATCTGGTCCGTCTTTTACGTTTCTTAAGCATCTGTTGCACGCGCTATGATGCTTGTTATATCGAAGTGTGCTCATCGAAATTTCAAAAAGAATGGCAGTATTACATTAGGGTATCCGGAAAATGGGAATTCAGTCTGATCGTTTCCTCGTGAATAATGAAGATTCTGAAAGGAATTTTCGTGCATTTTTTGTTTTCCATTAGCCTGTTTCTGCTTGTCGAGTCTTTTAAGATCCCTGCCACTGGGGGGTTGATTAGCCAGCTTAATGGCGCTGCTAAACTTTCTGGATTCATTGACAGCTTATTTCAATTTCCCAGTAAACTGTACAATGATGCATACTCCGCTACCACCGCATCCAGTTATCCCGATGTCAGCGCTTATACAATCGGTCCCGGTGTGTCGTACCCCGTTGTCGTTGGGTATCCGGTCAACAGTACCAAGATTTTTACAGGTACGTCCTTGCCAACAGGTACCATCGTAGAAAAGTTCGTTCCCGATAAAGTTATTGCCGGTGTACCCACTGACAAGGCAGTTGCCGCGCTGCCGCCATTGACTGTGATAATCCACACGGACAACCGCCCACTCAATGTGATCTCTTCTCCGCCAAATATCAATCATATTTCCATTCGACCACCTCGTCCATATTATCCTTCAGATTACCATTCCGATTCTGGTCGGTATAGTGCTCCTGTGAATACGTACAGCCAACCAAGTGGATATGTGTCCCCGCCGGCTGCTTATACTGATGTGAATTCATATCCGGTTAATGTGATTAGCTCGTCATCGCCCTGTACAGAGGACGGTTTTATTCCCGGACCAGGAGTGACGCTGAATTGTGGGGACACTTATAACCAGAACCAGGACGCCGAGAATTACGATTACAATGGAATTTCATACCCTAGTGCAGGTCATACGAGTGTTTCTCCGTTATCAGCCACTTTTACCTGCATGACGCATGCAACCTCGTAGTTAACCTTTGTCATCACTCTGTTGACCTCGTTCGAGAAGCATGTTCTTCTGTGCCGTGCGGGGATTCACTACGAAATTAACACTAGTAAAAAATAACACACCAATAACTATAGAAGTTTTTAAGCCAGATAGAGTTGCAGTACTAGAACGGTTGTATTTGCGTTACAGGAACTGGCTACGTGAATCCACCTGTTGCATACACAGTTCCAAATCAAGGAAATGCTTTTCCTTCTGTAAATGTCAACACATTGGACACCAGTGTCGTATCGCTCTCCTCCCCGGATTACTGGAATAATAAGGGAAACTCTGGCACCTACAGTACGGCCAGTATTCCCACCTACGGCACTTCCGGTCCATCGGTTGTTGTCGGTCCGCCGTTAACACCGATTTATGCAAGCGGAGTATATGCCTCCGCCAGCAGTGATCCACCAGATGGCTACAATAACAAACCAGATGAATACCCAGCCGTTCAAACATATCTCGCCCCGGCAGTGGATACGGTGGCTAATGTGATTGATAATTTAGCAGGACAGCTGTATACGGGTACGAGCGATTACATCACAAAAGGAAAGCCAGGTTACGATAAAGGTCAGTCGTATTCGGGATCAGGAAATGATTACAGCAATCGACCTAAGCCAGGACCGCCATATGGTGGATACGGCGAATACCCTCCCTATCCGAATCAGAATCGTAAAGGTTACGGAAACCAGTATAACGCGGGTAACTCTGCGTATGTGGACACCGGATCGTATAACGGCGACAGTGTAAATCGCCCATATAAAGATAAGCGGCCAGGGGATTATGACTTCGAAATTGACCACAATGTGGATGACGTGGCGAATTCCTTGTTTTTCAATCCTAATAATAACAATTATGCTGGTGGATATCCGCAGATTTCGGGTGGACCATACGGCTACGGAGGCCCGAATTTTCCACCGGTGTTTCCTGGTCCATTTTACGGCGGTTATCCAGGATCATATGGAATCTACGGACAAGGTGCTCCACCGTTGGGGACGTTTGGATTCCAGGTAATAAAAGCGGTTATTTCATGTGCATGACCCGGCTCACCACATTCTAAGTTTTCTTTCATCTTAAGCGTTTCGACGTTTAACAGGGCGAAGTTTCTTATCTCGAAATCCACGTCCTTGTACATATATTGTTTTATAGAAACCATTCACATATTAAGACAAGATAAACGACTCTGTTTTGCTACGGAAGCTACATCATTTATTTTGGTTAGACTGGCTATTTTAATGGCCCTGCCATACCAGCTGGACTGCCAATAAACCCAGGGTACGGTAGCGGATATTCCGAGCCCAACAGTTACCAGGATCTCAGCATGTATGCAAAACTACTGAGTCCATATCGGGCCCTGGGATACTATAGGGGCAGTCCCTTCCGACAAGGCTATCATCCGTTCTATGCATATGCAAGTGGTCCTCCAGCGAGAATTGGCACGTCCTTCCGGTCGCGACCAGGTAATACTTGGACGCCGGACTCTTCTGTGACAGATTTCGATCAGCCTGTGTCTGATTCGGACGTGGTAACTTATTGACTTTGTACTTGGTGGATTCTTTATGCTTGGTTAAGAATGGCGATAATCTGAACAGTTTCTCTGCGATTTATAGGTAATGGGCTTGGTATTGGCGGCATTGTTGGATGGTAGGAAGGATCAACGTGAAAGGGTAAATCGACATGCATATGGGTGACAAAATCGTATGGGCGAAACATCCAATTATGACAGATTTTCGAATGTTTTTTTTAGGATGCGGATGATATCGCTGGCGAAATCTCTGGCAAAAATGCAGGTCTGTTCTGTTGGCTGTTATAAAATGCGAAAAAAGTTTTACAAAGGATACTGTTCCAAAAAACATATTCCAGCATAGAAATGTTCAACTACGCTAACGCAGACTGAATATACCCGTGCTTTCTCGCAGCGACAGGAGGCGCCTGGAGCACGTGGAAGCAGTTTGTGACGGTGAGAATGAAATGAAATCTGGATTCAGAATAATATCCGATACTATGTTTTTAATTTAATTTGAACAATTAGTAGCTCTTGAAATTCAGTATTGATTTAATTGTAGCTATACAGTCATCGCATTATTTTCTTGTGTAATATCATATTATTAAGCTGAATCTACTTATTAGGCTGCAGCGTCTTACATCTCTCAGCGGATGAGAACTTCCGGATAATCCCGTGTCAAAGCCGCGTTCTCGTACCAAAATTTAACTAATTCCACGCATGTTTCTTGTGTAAGGGTAGATTCCCAAGAACCTACATTTGTGGTAATTTCGAAACATGGTATCTCTTTATCTTGTGCTGCAACTCACCTTCAGTGCAATTAAGCCCAAAAACTGTTATTCTCTTATATGGATATCTGTGTTCGCTCTAAAGTGTATCGTCTTCAAGTGTTTATAAAAGTCGATTTCCGAATACGGTATAAACGATATTGATAAATCCATCTCTGTTTTCACTTTCATATATGTACTATAAAACACAAGCACCGTATAAAAATTATCGAAGTCAAATTTGCATTAAGTACGCCTGCACGTTCGCGTCTTCTTCGCACCGGTCGTTTTATTTATAGACAAAATTATAGCACATGACTCAACGTTAACATAAATATTATGCATGCGCATACTTGAATATTAATTCAACGTCAACCAGGTATTCTACCGAAACCAGATACCACAGCTAATCAATATCGCCCTGTGGTTATGATCGATCACTTCTTGACGGACCTTTGGTATGATCGCATTTCCGCTGATTTATTATGAACATTGATGGTTAACCTTGAATAAGGGAAGATACTCGTGTCTCCAATACTCATCAGATTCCAGTGGCAATCACGATATAATCGATTAATCCTAACAATCCAACCAAGCTATCAGCTGCGGTAATTTCCGGTTCTTATGCCTGATACGCTTTTACAGCCTCCAGCTTCCGACCGCGACTATTCCGGTGCCCGGTGATGGTGTACAAAGGTACGCATAATACGATGATGCGGTGGTTCAGATATCAGGTCATGCGCGGTAATGTCGGTCTCATTTTAGCCACCGTTCCCTCCCTAGTTGCAGTTTTTCGTTTCGTTTATTAATGTTCTAGGTATTCTTGATTTCTGGGATTAACCATAAAACTGATTAAGTAAAACACACAGGACATAGCACGGACAGGAATCCGTACCGGTACATCTAGTTTGATTCTGTTTTGTAACATGCTACGTATACCGTGCGGGATATAAATGAGATATCATTAATGATGATGGGATTGGATTCGTACCCCTTCACGATGTTACCATCATGATCACCCGAAAGTTGCGCAAGGAGGTAATGGTTGAAGTTAGCGGTTTTGGTCTATCACACTTTGGAAAACGGAAAGGAAGATTGTCCGAAAAGGCGGAAAAGAGTAGCTGCACTAAAATTTGCCAAAATATAAGTTTCTTTTGTGTCATAGCCGTGTTTGGCAATAATCATGCATACCCCTATTTCATTTTGCGTATGGTGGTGGAGGCACTGGTTCTTTTTTATAATTTGGCGGCCCAGGTGCCGGGTCAAAACTAAAAGGGGGTCCATGTAATGTCCAAGTGTATTCGACCACGTTATTAGCGTCATATCGCATGCTAACACACGCTGACGCCATAGATACAACACGATATCCAATAGTCTCCAGTTTATCCAACACTTCCCGTGGTCCACTGCCGACAGAATAGAATCCATATCGCTGATAATTCTCTGTTTTATATTCGATCCGCGCATCTAAATAGTTCATCAAGGCCCGATTAGAATTGACGTTTCCCACCACTGTAGTGATAGCACTGGTCCAGTCTGCTAACGACTGACAGCTGATTATAATGTGCGGCATATTCTTGAGTCAAGTGCGATCAGAATTTCCAAATCACCGTGGATGAATTGAAGGCTTGACAGGAAATATCGTGGGAAAAATTGACGAGAGTGTAAAAAAAAATTAAAAAAAAAAAAAACTGGGGAAAAAAATTACCAACACACTGCATGTACATATATATGCAACGATTTCATGCTCTACAAAGACAAAAAAAGATAGTTATTTCGGAAATTCTCGTTCTCAAAGATTCAGAAGGTAGCGGAAAGGGAAAGACACCAATCACTGCGCGACATAGAAACAAAGTTAATGGTATGAACTAGCAAAAAAATCCGCAAGCTTACAAGTGCGTCGATGAGCCGTCATCAGATTCTGCAAAAACATTGCCGGGATCGGGGATTGGAGGTATCGGTCTTATAGCGCTAGCGCTTATTCATTGCGGTCTATCCGGCATCATAAATCGATCGATAAAATTTGGCTTAATCGGACGTCCATGTACACATGCAGAGATGTGGATATTTAAGCAAACCAAAAAGAATGCGATCGTCGATGATATGATCGTATCCGTAACACGAAAAGAGAAACTCCCAAGCATCACAACAATAATAATTATATCGAAAGTCGCGATATAGCAAAGTTCATACTGAAATAAAGCTGGATTAGGCGCCCTAGTATTAATATATAGAAAAGGAATCTATAGCTTTTTTGCAATAATTTTATCAGTTTTCAAGGCTTACTTAAGCTAGTTTGCTATTTAGTTGTAAAACAAGAGAATCAACCGCAAAACAAGAAGGGTATGATACGAATCCAGGACGGTATTACCGATTAAATGCATATGTTTGGCCTACGGGCTAGCTATAGCTACAGGCCTACAGCTGTAGTGTGTATGCTATAAAACGTCCTAATTTACGTTACCTACGAACATTTTGTATTTCGTAGCCTTTGCTTGTTTGCATCATAGAAAAGTTCCGATGATTTCATTTCTGGGTCCTGATCGCCCTTTTTGCAGGAGGATCATCTGCGAGCGACATTATTAAAATTTATAACAGTCAGCTGCCAATTCGAAAAGTCGAAGTTTCACTTTATGGACGGATGGTCGGATATTTTTGAAAGTACGGTTTATGCATGCGTACCGTTGAGATTTATCCGGTTCTTGTTTGCTAGCTAGCGCTGTTGCGTGCTAGTCGGGATAGCAGGCATGCTCCCTATATTTCGCAAATTATTGTTTAACGGTCTACTAATTGAGAAATGTGGTCGCGCTGGGATTAGCAGACGGTCATGGCAAATACGGAAAATATATCCGACGAATCATAACAGACCCGCAGCGGTATTTAATTTACAGTATCGCTCTTATGCCAGTCCGTCAGCTGTTTTGGCCACATCTCCGAAAGTGGCTGGACAAAATGAGTACGTGCGCGTTAAGTTCACTTGTGATCTTATCGGGTTCTTGTTTTCCCCATGGATGACTGGTGTTCTGATGCAGGATAAAAGTCCTTTTCAAGAAGGATGGAAAAGAGTACGAAGTGTACGGGAAAGAAGGCGATTCCTTACTGGATGCTGTTATCAACAACGAACTAGATTTTGACGGATTTGGTAATGGAAATTACTTGTTTGATTATTTCCCTGCGCTCAGCTCGCTGCGAAAAGAACAGCAATCTTGTCCAGCAGATTTTAAGGAGGAATTTTTCGTCGCAAATTCAAAGACATGATTGTGGAGCAGTTTGTGGTTTTAGGCGCATGTGAGGGTACTTTGGCATGCTCCACATGTCATGTTGTCTTGAGGAAGGACGAATTCGATAGGATACCGAACAAACCGTGCGATGAAGAACTGGATATGCTGGACCTTGCGTACGATCTCACCGATACGTAAGTTGTGTGTGCACATTTTTCTTTATGTCGATTCTTACAACAATATAGTTTAAATTATTATCTTTAATTTCCGAGCTTGCGTTATGTTTCAATCGGGCTGAATTTTTCAAAGCGGTTTTTCGTTGTGAATTGAGTAGGCTCTGCTTGGACGTTTTAATGAAAAATAAAAGGGGGAGCGCAGAAAAAATATTATTAACACTCACCAAATTACGCACTTTAAATACGTGTCATTTCCTAGTGAGCCTCAGAGGCCAGCCAATCAAATACGG
>JAQGAU010005490.1:0-10232 GCA_034698045.1 Paramacrobiotus richtersi
ATTGGGGATGTCTACATTCCGCGGAGTAATCGGGGCAGCCGAGGATTTGCCTTCGTACGGTAAGAAACAGCAGCGATCTATCGAATAACGAGCGAATTATTTGCGGCGCATTGTTGTGATTTCCCTGTAATATTCGTATGCCGTGCACAGGGCGAACAGGGTATTTGTTGAATGAACAGTCAGTAATTGTGTTCGATTAGAGATGTATGCAGTTTTGACAGCAGCAGGCTTCTGCGGTCTTATGACACTTATGACTTATCATGCTTCCTGGACACGAAGATAGCAATCTGAGAATTGATATTTGGGTGTGATAGGTTCCATGAGAAGCGCGACGCGGAGGACGCCATGGCCAAGTTGGATGGTTCGCGGTTGGATGGACGGGAGATCCGCATTCAGATGGCGCGGTATGCCCGTCCCGAGGGCGGTCGCGGTGGCGGCCGAGACCGTAGTCGCAGTCGGAGCCGTGATCGGGACCATCGCAACGGAGACCGCCGACACCGTGATGACGATGATGATCGGTATCGTTCGCTTTTCCGTAAACAAAAATGACATAAACGCAATTACAGGATACAAAGTGTTACAGTTAAGACATGAACAAAAATAAATGGGAAAATAAACGGATAACTGCTGTTTTTACAATGTTAGATGGCAGCATCAGCAAAATGCTTGTTCAGTATGATAGAAATAATAAATCGATTTTAATGATGTATAAAATACTGAATGTTTTAAAAAATGGAATGGTAAAATTCAGAAAAATAATGAAAAAAAATGCGGTTTGCTGTGCGAATTCTACTTATGAGCCGTTTTTGTAGTCGTCGCCGCTCTCCGGATCGTTCCCGTCGCTCGCCGTCCCCGCGCGATCGTCGCCGTTCCCGCTCGCCCGCACGTCGCTATGGACGCCGGGATTGAAGGATCATCGGGCCGTTGTTGGAAATTCCTGAATAACGTAAGCCTTCCGTTGCAAGTTTTTATGCGGATTATTACCACAGTTTTATGAATGTAATTGGTGGCGATATAAATTAAACAGAATTTTATCCGTTCTTTAAATTAACAATTAACTCACAATTGTCAGTAGTATCATGCAACATGAAAAAAGCACCTTGAAATGTGATAAATTATCCGAATTTCAAAAGGAAAGGAGTAAGATGAAAAATAACCGAAAAATATCACTGATTCATTTGTGGTCGTAGATGTTCGTTGTGGAAACACTCTGATGGTATGGATCCACAGGAGACAACATTGATGCTTACGTTCCAGGAGGTTGTGTGTTATGGTGACTGATGTTGTTTCTCTTCGGGGTATGAGCTGACTTTCTCCTTACCTTTTCGTCTGAACTGTTTTTGTGGTCCGTGTCATAACTCCAAGTGTATTTAATCACTGATACCGTAGCAAATCTTTTGTTATTCATCATTTCATATGTTGGTTATTATGCTAGGCTGTTGCTGGGTGTTACTGGCTGAAACTGATTGCTGTGTAAAGTGACGAAGATGACCTCGTGAGAGCTGAGTACCTGTGTTAGCGAAACGGTATCCAGAGCGGCCGAGCAGATGGTTGCGGGGCGTTGCTGTAGAGCTGAGCTGCTGTTGAACGTGACGAGCGGGTCCTTGCGAGAGCTGAACATGTGGTGGTACGCTGACCGTGCGAGCTGATGCCTGTCGAACGGTGTCCAGAGTTGCAGAACAGATTGGTTACGGGTAGAGCTGAATGCTGTTGAAAGATATCGTAGCTGGTCGGATGGGCGAATGTGAGTCCAGAGCTGACTGGTGGTGTAGAGCTGAGCTGCTGTCGACAGGGACCATAATCCGGCATGTTGTACCGTCGACCACGCTGGCCGGCGCGCTGATGTGGTTAGCGATTGTGGGTCCAGAGCAGAGTGTTGCGGGTATGCTGTAGTAGCTGCGAGTCCGGTGGCCAGTGTTGTTTGGCCGAGCTGCGACGCGTGCACGTGGCTGTAAGGTGCACCTGTCATGCCGATGGGCCCCGGGGCTTGAATGCTGGACGAGTAGAGAACCGGCTGGGCAGTGCCGTCAAGTGGGCGCTGCCGCTTGGATCACAGTTTCCGGTCGCCATAGGACCGTGGCAGTAGCAGTGGGACTTGGTAGTGTGGGAGTACAATGTAACCGTAAGGTAGTATATGCGATTGTTAGTGCATCGGGATCGTTGCAGTGCGACATGCCGGTATTTGTTGAATTGTATGTCAGCGATCGGACGCTTCGGGTGTGATCATTAAAATCGGTAAGACTATCCCTCGTTAGATTCTCTCATTATACCGTTGTAACTTGTAACCGTGGGAAATTTGTACGTAATGAAGTCGTTTTGACTTCGGTGTTATCATGCTATGTGGACCGCGATCGCCACGAAGTTAAATTTTCTTGGCACACTGTCAGTTATCCTAACCCTAAAATGTCGTGTCTTTCCTTGGATTTACACGTTCCTGTATGAAACCTGTTATAACCTACATGGAGTATTAGCTGCTCGTGAACTAATATCAGAGTACCTACATGCCGTAAAGCAGCAGGAGCGGCAAGCTGCAAACCGTGTCATGTGGCAGTAATTACTAGCGCAAACAAAAATTAATCAGCTCAACGACACGATGATACATCTCAACTGCGTGTTTCACCTGTCAACTGTGTGGTCGCATCTCTTGCACTCACGCTGATTCTGATTACCATTAAATATCATAAATTGTTGTATTTGCGGATAAGAGCGTGCATCCGTCAGCCGCATAACCCACAAACTCCCGTTTCACATACGCGAAACAAAAGCGTCGATCCAACACAATTTCGGTAATCATTCGGATGTAGTGAATCGATTAACCAACTTGCATCGAAGCGAGAGTCTCTGCCCGTCGGCGCTTTTGTGGTGCAAGCACAAAAAAATTGGGGCGCCTATTCCGTTCAGATTTACTTTCATTCAACTCGGATCCTACACTCAAATCTCACGCGAATTCTACTGTTTCTGAAGGCTTGGTTACTTTCGCTTCTTAATCTTTCGCAACCGAGCTGCGCGTGACCTTTCTATAGCTGCCTGGTGTACTGTGTATCCGTCAATCAGGGAAGCTGCTGTTCGTTTTACAATAAACTCATCTGAAATGAAGATTTTTGGAGTGTCGGCTTTTGCCTGCCAGATTGTGGATGTTGTACCAGTAGTAACTGTTGCGCTAATGCTGTTCCTTGATGCCGTAACTGGCCAGTCGGCCACCGTCGTTTCGCTCGTACCTCTGGGGCGGTATCCGTTCCTGACGGGAGGCCTCAATGGAATCCTTACATCCAGTGACCAGACCAGTCCGACACAAGTTTCTCCCGACAACAATCCCGTCATTTCACGGAAACTCGTCGATAATACCAACCCAGCTGATACCGCCTTTATCGGATCGTGCATAGGAAATGTTGCACAGGCAGCTTTAGGCTGTCCGTGTGCTGCTCCCGGAAAACGGTGTGCTGACGCTGCGTCGGTATGTAATCTCAGTAATAAGTGTGTATGCGATTCTGCGCTGGGATTTATGGACAGCAGTGGAAAAACATGTCTCCGTTATACAACGACGACAACAGGTAAAGACCGAGAGGTGTTCGGTAACGATTGTTTATTGTAACCATATTTTATAAACGTTATGTACTCAGTTTCTTGAAATCTGTTACAACCAGATATGAGGCTACTAAATATGCGATTTTCGCTGCGGAGTTAAAAATTTGGTTTTATATGTAGTATATAATTTTATTTACAAGCAAATCCACCCAGGAGCGTAGCATATAATAGTAAGTAGTAAAAAAATTTGGTATTGCAGATGTACTCCACTTATCTTGGCATATGTATTGTTGCTAATTTACTGTACGACATTATTATTAATACCACTGGGAAAAATCCTATGAACCCACTAAAACACTTTAGTTTATCCAAACAACACCTGAAACTGCAGGAATATCTTAAATCACCAATTAATATTTGAAGCACGAACGCGAAATGGATGCCGTTTTTGCACTACTTGTCGGCTCGCGTGATAGTATTGTTTGTTTTGGTTTAACCGATTATTCCGCGATTCTGCTTCACCACCTCAAATAATTGAACTTTTGAGTTTTGACTAATTAGGGTCTCCAGCCGAACCTAAGTTTGATCGTGAAACATGAATACTGGGTTAAAGTGTAGTATGGAAAAACAATTCCAAACTGGAAAAAGCATTTTATAATAGTTATGAAGATACTTAATTAATCTCTGGTTGCTCAGAAGAAAAGGTATTGATGGTCACGATTTAAGGTGGAAAAATACCCAGTGGGTTCCGTTCTGGGTGGTTCCCAAAGACAATTTCTTGCATCAAATCGCAGATGTGTATCGTTACCGCATATGGTACACAGGATAGAAAATGGATTGCTCTACCCGGGTGATCAGGTCATTGTTTACCCGCAGCGCGCGCGCAGCCCACAACAGGTGTGTAAACAAAGAGCAGGTAAATAAGAAGAAAAGTTTCGATAAATTCAACCGTGCATCAAAAGCATGATTCGAAAACAGTATAAAATGCATAAAAACACAAAAAAGATTATTACACAAGCTTTTTTGATTTTATTGATTACGTAAAAAGGTTATTGAATTCTGAATATTTTAAAATTCAATATCTTTTGACACAATCAACGAAATCCAGAAAGCTTGTGTAATAACGTTTCTTATTTTTTATGCATTTTATAGCGTTTTGAAATCTTGCTTTTGATGCACGGCTGAATTTATCGAGACTTTTGTTCTTATTTACCTGCTCTTTGTTTACACACCTGTTGTGGGCTGCGCGCGCGCTGCGGGTGAACAGTGACCTGATCACAGGGTAGAGCAATCCATTTTCTGTCATGTGTACCATATGCGGTAACGATACACATCTGCGATTTCGTGCAAAATAGGATCTGAGGCCTGAGCGAACCACCCAAAACGGTACCCACTGGGTACTTTTTCGCCTGAAGCTAAATTTTAATGGCAGCTGTGTACGGCTGCGAACGTTCAATAACATGACTACTACTGCAGCGGGGTTGCTATACTGTATCTGTATAGACGGAACGGCACAGAGATTCAGGTTTATATCTTCAACATCTTTTACATATAGACCTGGCTGCTGCTTATCGCGAAGATGACCTGTCAGTGCTGGCGATAAAACAACTACGGCATACATTACTGTCAAGTATTAACAACTTAAACCGGTACTTCAAAGTACTATTTTGTTAAGCGTATGAGCAAGATGCATATACTCTACTCTAGATAGTATATTCATCTTGGTATGAGTAACAGAGTATGTCATCGTACGGGAGTAAAAGACAACTTTCAGGCAGCTGTTATCAAAATCGGTGCTGGTGATATCTGAAGACCGCAACAATTAATGAATGTGCACATTAGGAAATGCGGTTCGAGTCAGTAGGTCTTGACTGTTTACTGTGATTGGTATGACATTTGTGGATTTGTGATATTTCAGCATCCCCGACCACGTTTCGAACCTGTCCAACTTGTCCTACAGCGGCACCCTGTAGTAAGTAGTTTTATATGTACCCTCTTCACACATCAAATTATCAATGGACGAGAAAGTTTCGAAAACATTCTTATTCCAATTGTTTGTACAGTAGAGTGAAGGCGGTATCCGTGTCAATACAAAATCATAGTAGGAAGTGCAAATAAGAATCATGCGCTGCGTGCATCCGAGCGTGGGTGTTGCTCCTATTCAAGCCTGAAGTTTCACCGAACGTGAAAATCCTTATCCACAAGGACAACGTCTTCGCACTACTGTCGCTCGATGCTTTTCGCCGTTTTTGATACTACTGGAAATTGCAAGTACTATTTAGGGCGATTTATAGTAGGTGACTTTTCAATTGAGGGCCACGTTCCCAAGATATTTCAGTACTTTTCCTGATAGTTATAAAAAGTTTCCTTAATTTCACTGCCAGCGTTGTCTTTGCGATGCTTCGTTTGCCGTTGCGTAAACAGGGTTCTTCCGCCGGATTTCGCACCGCGTACCGATGACGCTGCACGGGATTAACTCGTGCACATTACACGGCACGTTGAGATCTTTTCGGTTCCAGATCTTAAAGAACCAGACGGTGTCCTTTACGCGCCGTCGATGGCAATATGCCCAACTGGCCGTACAGTTCCGGTAATTGTCTCGTAGGGCTGCGTCCTGCCGCTTTCTCAACTGCTCACGGTCGCCCATAGACGCCGTCGACTACACAGAGGAACAGTAGTCCATGTATGGTTCAACTTAATCGTGATAAAGGGTTACACGCTGGGAAAGGCTGAGTCCGGACTGTACCCGCCTGATTTTCGCTATTCCGTAATTCGTTTACTCCTTCACTCTGTGGAACTGGCTGCAATTTGCTAGTAACACCACACTCCCGCAATTTTTTGAGCAGCAAACCGTGGTCACGAAATCTAACGCTTTTTTTCAAGAAAGGTGACTGTTGTAACATACTCGCATCCATCAACTGTTTTGACGCTTCTTTAGTCTTCAGCAACAGTGTCTCGCACGAGCGTCCTTCGCGGAAACCTGACTGCCGTGGGTATACAGTAGCATATCGTTTGCGAAATTGCGAGGATGTGATTTACTAGCTTCCATTGGACACATGTTTCAAACACGTTCGACAAGTTACACAGGAGTGAGATGGGCCAAAAATCATCGACACCATTCAGATTTGGTACTTTCGGTAGTGGGTGCGCATCTGCCATTTTGAATATCGATGGAAAAGGCCTGTTTTCAGCGAGTTGTTCACTATACGGGTCAAGGGCGCAACCACCACCCTACAACAAACGAAGCGGAAATCCAGTGACACGGAGACTTTCTTTTCTTTGCGAATTCGATGCAGAAGAGATCAGACTTCTTCGGGGTGAATTTTCATTGAACTTACTAAATAAACTTTCATCGTCCGCGGCAGCGGTTGCCGGTTCAACATGTGGAAACTGGTGTTGGCTCATCGAGGCAATGTGCGTGAAAAAATCCAGGTTAACTTACAGTCCGACGGCTCTTTCGATTTATGCACCATCCTTTCGACTTTCTTCCACAGAAGGTCGGTATTTTGTTGATTTTGGCGGAAGTAACGCTCTTTGGCTGTCTGAATCTGGTAACGCATCTGCGCTCACAAGAGATATCATTTGTGATTGTTCGCTGTGTACTCTCTCTCGTCCGTATATCTCGCGTCACATTTACGCGGGGTGCTAGACTTTTGTGACAGATCGAGTCTCTAATGGTTGTCATCCACGCTGTCTCATTCTGTTTTCCTTGCTTGGATCAAACTGGGAAACTTTCGTCCACAAGTGTAAAACCTTTCTTCGCAAAATCAGGGTACTTCTACGGATCGAATCAAAACTGCATTTCGGCGGTTATAACGGGAGCGGCAGATAACGGCAGATGTTATTTCGATCGCCGACACCATTATACTCACTTACACTATGAGTTACTGTGTTTTTGTCGCCAACAAAAACAAATATACAAAAACAATCTGTTAGTTTCACGGACTGTACTGTATAAACTGGTCTGCTCTAAAGAGTTTCATACAGCGACCATGGCCATGTATTCGTGACCATGTACTAAACTATACATACACATATTTGTGGAACAGCTGAAAAACATCCTGTATATGCACTTTTTGAAACTTGATTAATGATATTGGTTTGTCCGTAGCTACCCCCACCACAACGACGACAACAACAGCGCCAACAACTACAGCTGCACCCGATGGCCGGTGTGGAAATGGTGGCGTGGGACTTACCGCCGCGGGAATGCCTTTTGCAGGCGGAAGTATGTCTGTATGCTGCATTTGATCGCTGTCTTTCAGTAATCCATACTGATAAGTGATCGTTTAATCAATGCATAGCCAGCAGTTGGCCATGCAGACGGACCTGCGTTTGCGAAGATATGCGCTGACGGGTAATCTCGATTCTCCACATTAACTTTTTTTACAGCCGATCAGGTGATGGTCGGCGCGTGACGTATGTAGAAGTGTCTTCCCATTCAGTGTATTATCTTATAATCCTAATTCTATTTTGGAGCATGTAGAATTACAATTATTCTAATTCAAAATTCTTGATGATTCGCCGGTGCTTCGATTTAGCATAAGCTTAAGTCACATTCTACAACTGGGAGTTGGAAGTTTAATTCAAAAGCGGTGTATTTAAATAAGAATAATACTAGGGCAAGTTACATAGATTAATTCGTTAGAAAAACCACACTACCGTGCAGTTTTTTCGCAGTCCTTCAATTCACCAGAAGATAATTTATTTATATACACATAATAACAGGAAAACCAAAATTATTAAGATTTCGTGCCGTACTCTTGCACGACTGAACTGACACGAGACTTCAACGTGTCCAAACGAGCTGCTTCTTTAGTTCCAGACTGTAAGATTATGAAGACTGGGGACACAAAGTTAGTTACTATCAGCGGGACTCTTTATCAAGGAATAATAGCGCTGGAAAATTTGCTTACCGCTGTCCGGACGGATCGTTCCATGTAATAGTGTGCAAATTCTTCGAAACGTCAGACAGTGCGTAGCCTGAGTGGGCAACACGATTACATGTGTTAGCGAATGTCTGCTTCAGGTTGATATCGATTATGCCTTCCCTAATGCGGCAAGTACGTGCGATTGATTATAAGTCCTATGTACGAGTACATAATTATTAGTGAGGAACCGTATTTGACATTAAGAAACAAGTCAAAACGACCTGTGATTGTTTGGAAAAATATTTGCCTTGCGATTCTCAAGGTCATAATGTGACGTGTAACTGGTTTAATTCGTTGAGATAAAGGACATCTGGCTTGCCATTGTAGTTCTCCGCTCGTAGTATGAATCTAACAATAAGTACTTGGGAATCATAATTCATCATCGATTCATCACTCAAAAATCTGGCGCATAATGGTTCCTCTTATCTCCTTACTACGAATATGTACAGAAGATCGATCCCCACATAATTTAGCACGTATGTATGTACCGTAGTTTCTTATATCATCGCTTTTTTACAGGACTGCAATAAAGCCTTCATGAATATCTACGCTAAACCTTACTGCGGTCCGAATGCCACTCCTAAGCAGCTGACTATCCCCGCACCCTTCTTTGTAAGTTGATTGTTTGCTTGTGATATTTTGGTAACTCTTTGGCGAATCGATGAAATCAGATTATCCACGATTATTATCGGGCCCCTGCTGCACTGCTTAAAGGTTTCGCCCCGTGTCGAAGCATGAATTAATGGTAATAACCGTCAGAAGGAAAAATATGAATAATTTCCAAACGGACATATTTACTATGGTTTTCGCACGTTACTTAGAGAAATGAATTTAATTCAGTTCGGCATAGAAAATCTGTTGAAAATTTTCTCTTTTTTCAGTAAGTTTGCAGTTTATTATTATTACTTCACAACAGCAGACAACCGTTCAGGGACATTATGGTCTGGGTTGTAAGTATGACAGATGCTAGCAGGATACAGCCCTGCAGTATCTGGCATCAGTCGAATTAGTCATTAAGCTCTCCAGCGTGAAGATTCCACTATCGTGTAGACCTGACCTTGATACGGTTCCCTGAGGCACGGCTGTTCACATTTTCCCAGTGGTTCCTCGCCAAAGTGTTTTCTGCAATAAAATACTTTGTTTAAATTGCAACAGTAGATTACGATAATCATAAAAAAATGGTCCAGAAAAAGCGCAGTAAACTACTGCATAATTTTGCATAAAGGTAGGCACTTTTTTGCCTTAATGTTTTGCAAATCTGTTTATGATTTCTCATATTTCGCGAAAAATCTGCTGATCAGTGGCCCAAGCAATTGCAGTGCTTAGCTCACAGCTTACGCAAGGACAGCCATGGACATGTATATATCTCCAGAGTGTCAAATTTTGTAATTGCACCTTGTAACTTGTAAGCAGCCGGAGCATGATGTCTCGTACCGGCGCTATACGGGAAGAACCGATCGAAACAAGCTTTTTCGAGCTTGTTGCCGTCGTAGTTAAAGTAAGACTACTGGTAATTGAATTACGGAAGAACTGATCATTGCTCGAACAAACCGGACGAGGCATTTTAAAACCCAATAGTACTTAATTAAAGTGTAAAACGTCAAATGTGAAATGTCACTGCATAATCACTCTTTCGGAGCGAGGCGATTTCTGCAGAACTTTCGATCCGACTGCAATGTGCGATTAATCATGCAGTTATGGCTAGGTAGGTAAGGCATAACGCATAATTGCAGGCATAAGCGTTATCGCATAAGGCATAAGAATTAACGCATAAGG
>JAQGAU010005491.1:0-10229 GCA_034698045.1 Paramacrobiotus richtersi
CTCTACCGCACATATCTGGAAAATCGCCAGTTTACGCGGACGAGAACGCAGATCCAGAGCACCATCACGGTAATATTTCCCTTCCTTCACACTAATTTTGAAACTTCTACTCCGGAAACCCATTCTATCCTTTTAGCCCGGAAGATTTTCAAATTCCGGCGGTATCCTCTTCCTCTCCTTCCTCCCAGCCGTCAAACTGGCCCACTGCGCCGTCAACACACAACAATTCACTGAAATCACCCAGTCGCTCTTTCCCGATCTCGGTCGGTTCCCTGGCACATTTTCTCCGAATTTTTTTGACATTTTCATCGGAAACAGGTCCCATATCCAATGTAAAGGACCTTATCAAGATTGCGGATCTTTTATACGACAATCACCGCATCGACGACCTCCACAGTCTCCTGAAGGATTACGGGGAATCCGACAATGCCGAGGTGTTGTGGAGAGTGGCACGCGCCTTGTACGAGAAGTCTCAAGCCGTTACTTTGGATGGGGAGCGGAAAAAGTACATGTATGATGCGTTTGCCGCGTCTAAACGGGCCGTGGCGGCTGGAGACGCGAATTTCGCTTGTCACAAGGTGTGTGTCGCTTTTCCTCGTTTACGATCTTCCTGTTTCTTTGGTTTTGCGAATCTTCCTATTTCCTTGGTTTTGCGAATTATGTAAAACAAAAAAATTTCGGAACGTTTCTACAAATTGCATATATTTTAGGTTTATTCGTTCGTGTTTTTAATATTTTTTTAACATTTTTTTTAATGTTTGTTTTATTATTTTTCCTTTTTATTCTTGGACAGTTTAATTCTTCTTTGGTTTTCTTTGTTTTGGTTTAATGCCTCGTGTTGCATCCTTACAAACTCATTTTTTGCTGCTTTTTGTCAAAAAAATATTTTGTTTATCAATTGATTGGTTCTTATCGTAAATCTGTGTATTTCGACGGTTAATTAGCGTTAATATGTTAAAAAAATCAGAATTATTCTGTTTGTCCGATCACCGATGAAACATGTATTTTTTGATCGTTCGCTGTTCGTTTTTGACAATGATGCTGTCTATAGTGGTATGCTATCCTGCTGGATGAAATTGGGAAATTCGAAGGAACAAAGTTTCGTCTGCAGAAATCACCGGAAGTTAAAGAACATTTCGAGGTGTGCAGAGTGAAATAATCGTCTGATCATTTTGACCGGAAGTACAGAGACAGGAGCACAGCATGTCGTGTTTGATTTATTAGAAAGCCATTTCCTTGAATCCCACCGATCCGACCAGTCACCATTGTCTGGGCTACTGGTAAGCCGATATACAGTAGTGAAATAACTGAAATGTGTAATTTCTGTGGATGAACTTTTTATGAAAATTTAATAGCGTATTATTAATCTGTCCCTAGCTTTCTGTAAATGTTTTGAAATTTCGTTTGGGTTATTCTTTTTCATTACGATTGGTTTTATTGGTATGATTTAACAGGCTTTTTTTATGTCGGAGGCTTTTGCCCATTAAAGCAGAAAATTTAACAGGGTTGTTTTTCTTATATTTAATTTGTGATACTAATTTTTTTGTTTGCTGATTTTGCTGGTTACTTTTCTAGTTTGTAATAATTATTTGATTTTTAATTATTCATTGTTTTAAACTAATAATTGTGATTTTATTTGCACTATTTTTTTCTGCAGCTGATAAAATTATTATTTTTTTATTAGCTTTTTTAATTAAATTTTGAATTAATTTAGAAATTAACTATATAATTAAAAAATAAAATTGTATTAATTTGTTTTATTTTGTAGGTTAACTTTGGTTGGTTAATTTTGGGCTGATTTGATAATGTGAACGAAACTGTCAACAGCCAACCGGTATATTGTTATGTTTTGTAGGCATTACAGTTTCGCCGATTTGGCATGGTACCAGCGTCAAACCGCCGCGGCATTCTTTGCCACACCGCCCAAATCAACTTACGAAGAGGTATGCTACGAAGAGGTAATATCAACTTTTTAGCGAAGAATCGAAGGAAAAGGTCGTCTCCTTATGTCTGCGGTACTATTTGGCTGAAAATTCAGTTATTATTTTGTTATGTTATTTTGTGCTCTGTATTGTGTTATTATTATTATTTTTAATTTTCATTACTTTTTTAAATAAATAATAATTTTTTTATTTTATTATTAGTTTTTACTTTGTTGGATTTCTGTTTATCGTCTGCTTTGTCTGTATTCTGCTGCTCGTTTTTTCGTCCTTTTTTCTTATCTATTCCAAAATTAGGTGCTCATTAATTGCAATAATTAATGCTCATTAATGTTCAATAATTATTCCGTAGCCACAACCTAATTTAATTTGGTTTTAAATCAGTCATTCAAATTCTGGTCAGTTGTTAACTTGTTGTTTTGTAAAACTTTTTTTTACATGCTGCAGTGGTTCGGTTATAGTAGATTTGCGACTAAGGTTGGTTTCGTCTTTTCAGGCAGTAAAATGCTTCGAACATGCTGAACAGGGTGAGTGGAAATTTCGTTATGACATTGTGATGATTGTCTCGTACGTTACGATGTTCTGCAACCAAATTATTGAACTTAATTCCACTTAAATAATTTATAAAAGGCCGTTGTTTACTGACAGCGTTGTATTATAAATTATGTAATTGTTCTATAAATTATTTAATAATTTGTCTTAATTTTAACATTAATTTTGTAATTGTGTGTCCTTGAATATATAATTGTATAATGATTTACTGAGTATTTGCACTGTTGCACTTTTTGTTTGTTGTTTTGCAGTGCAGCCGAACTTTTACAGTATGAATTTGCTCATGTTGGGTAAATCATACATGAAGATCCACGATTATAAGCAGGCCGTGGTGTACTTGACGAAATTGAAGGAATATCAGGCGGCAACGGCGGAAGATCGAAAGGTACCGAAAGTTTGCCGTTTTTCACAATTTTCTGAAAATTAGCGTTTATTTGTTGTAGGCCATGGACGAAGGTAATCACCTGTTACACGAAGCCGTGAAAAAAGCCAAGTAATACTTTTGCTGAGTTGATCAAAAAGTGATACTTCAGTCCTTTTCTGACATTCATCTGTTACTCTTCGAGCGGAAAAGTGGATTTTAAGGGGTGGTTTTTTTTTTTTTTTTGGAAGCGGCATTGGTTTCGTTTGTTTTAATATAAGTTTAATATGGAAATGTATGTTTTAACGCGTTTCACTTGGTGATGTACGGCTGTTTCACGCAGAAGAAAATCTCGATTGACATGTTGAAAGTTTCACAAAAAAGCAACCCGAATATGGTTAACAGTTAATTAGAAAATAATGATGTTGTTTTGGAATTTAGTTAACTCTCCTATCGGGAAGCGTTAAACGTCTTCTCTGCTTTTAATCTTTTTGCAGCATCGTAATCAACAAAGCTAAACAAAAGCACACGAACACAAATTCAAATAACTCAGTAACTTAAGAGTTTTTCTCATTTTTGTTTTTTTTAAACGGAAGGTTCAACTCCATTGATGTTTCTATACAACCATTTTTCCAGCAGCATCCCCCGACTCAGGGAGGGCACTTCTACTGTCTTCTATGGCGTGTTGCCGAAAATTTCCGAAATTCGAATTAACTTCAGTTTTAGCAGCTTCGAACACGATCCCACACGCGTAAGTACGGTATGAATCGGTATAATTCGATAATACTTTCGGATAGCCCGTACCGCAAAGCGAAGGCACAGAGTACTTAATTCCTTGAAGATTTCCTGACGTTTTAGCCGAAAATAAGAGTCACTTTTGTGCCATTTACCGGGATCCGGACAAAATCCGGAACTCTGTAACAAAACGCGTACAATTTCCGTGCCGACGTCCAAACGAGGCACATTTTTCACATTATACGTGAGCGTATTGTTCACAATGGGATGATCTGACGTAAACGTTCTCTGGCCGGACTCCTGTAATGCCAACGCCGTCAACATAAATGCAAAGGCCCAATCAGTACTTTTACGTGTACCCATAATATGCGATTGTGTACTGATTGTGAGATTCGAGTTCTTGATGAAACCGTTGGGAGTTGTCAAAACAGGAGACTGTACTGGTAATCAACAACTCGAGCTGCACATCTTCAAGCGAATGCAATCCATTCAGGAAATGTTCCCGTCCCCGTTTTCGTCCCCGTTCCCGTCCCCGTTTTCTACATAAGGGCACCAAATCTTTAACTGAAATTCAACGCGCGTCACCTTCATCAGGGGGCAACACGTCGTACTGGTATACTACGCTACCACGCAAATACGAATATATTGTTATGTAGTTGGTACCTCGTGCGTACGTTCTGCCGTCGTGCTTATATCAGTAATATGTACAAGTTCGCGAGCATAACGCTTCAATAATAAACGAGACCCCAGCATTAGGAATTACATATCAGTAGCATCTGCATGTGATATCATCGCTCTACGTTGCCCACGCTCTAGCCGGATGCCTCTCGGAGAACCTGTAAATTAATGAGCAGTCTGTGATTTCTGACGCCTCTTCTCGTGTTATGAGAAGGGAAACGCTTCGCAGACCGTTTCTTGGCTTATATGGATAAAGATTAGCATTGTTGCACCATAGTTGTAGTTCTGTTGAATGTGCACTATGCAATGATAGAACGTCCGAGGATTTCTCACTACCTCATGTTGGTCATCCCTTTCTTTTTCCCCAAAATGAACGGTGCGGTTCTGAATGTTAGCCTGGTGGCGGTTGGTTATGTGGCTCCAGCTGGTTTTCCATCCCTTGCTTATGCCGGCCCCCCCATGTCCATTGCAACGGACTTTGTACAGCGAAAATATGCCGGTGCCATGAATTTCAAGCTACATTTCCTCAGTGATTCGGGTGTTGTTAATTGTGCCGAGCTGGGTTACAATTCGGAGAGAATGCTAGCCGAATGGCATTACCGACAGCGCGATAAGGGCGATCTTACCGTGTACATTGTTCCTGGTAAGACCTCAGTGGCGCGCATAGGACACGGGCTTACGAACTCCATACTTTTTTATTGCGCTTGCTGAATGTGCATACTTGACCTGATTGTCTATTTTTGCTTTCGTCTTATCACGTCCTTATCGAGGACTGTGCTTTACGTTTCATGATTTGGATTCAGTTCTCGGGTAGGTTAGCCGTTAGCGGGTTGTACCGTAGTGGAGCGACACTTGGTCTTGACCTTTTGTTCTGGCACACAAGTAGAATGTTCGGAATCTGAATTCGCTGTGGTTTGACTCGCGGATTGTAATCGATATGTTGCTCTATCTGGCTTAGCCAGGAAGGAAAGCACAGACCAATGGTCTACCCGTTCCCATTGGCATATCTGTTTCCGTGATCAGTTCCTACCCGATATCCTATACCACAAATCATTCCAGATTTCCAAATCGGCCGGTTGTGTGCGAGAGCAACGGGTCAAAACCAGCACTTCCAGAATTTTCCCTTTTCAGTACAATCTCTCCGGGAGTTAAATCCAAATCGGAGCCGTAAAACATAACCTCAGTTTTTACAAGCAAAAGCAGAGTCAAATACGCACACAAGAAAAATACTACTTTATGGACACAGTAACAGACCGGATGTAAATTGATTAAACTATTGCAGCATGCGTGGAAAGCACGGGAGTTCCATATTTCATGAAGGAGTGGGATGTCTTATGGCTGTCTACGTACGTTTTTTGAATTTTAAATCAATGTGACGCACACCATTGTATTTACTGACTACGTATTACCATCAAATCGATACCTCCAAATTGTGTTGCAATCATTCACACTTCTGCTATACGCTATAATTATTGTATAGTACTGCTGCTTTTTTCCACTAAACTTTTTGGTGCGTTTTTTCACAGTATGTCAGCCACGGCAGAAGTTCGCAAACGGGACCGGAATCCGTCGTGGCTTTACACATCATATATTTCACTGCCACAATGTGCCGAGTTCTATGGCGAGATCCTGAAGTTGTACAAGTGGACAACGGTTTTTTTCGTTATCGATACGGCGTCGGTTCCAGTGTACTTCACACTGGCGTCGATGGTTATCGCTCACTTGCGAGATTTGGGCGGCTTTTCGCACTGGGTTCAGCGGATAATCACTAAACCTAGTGTTCGGTATGGTGAGTTTGATACGATATTGGAAGAGATCCGCATAACAAGCAGAGGTTGGTATGTTAGCCTTGCATATGCAAGGCCGTTCAGACAATGCATATTCTTCTTCCAGTTGTTTTATATTTTGGCCATGCTGCGTTTTTACGCGAATTCCTGGTACGATTCAAGCAGAGAGATGTATCATGCAACACGCTCGTTTGCAGTTACTTGTTTTTTCTATGTCGCTAATTACATAGCTTTTGGTTTCGAAAGGTTGCGGCAGCAAGGAAGAACATGACCAACGGCGAATATGTACGGCAATTCGAATTTCGAAGATACGAACATATTGACAAGAACCTTAACCACTGGCTACCGTTTTTATCTCAAGGTTTATTTTGCCGTGGAAACCATGTTCAACCGAATCTACGGGCGTTTGGATTGGTACTATCAAGACACAGATGATCCAGTAAGCGATTGTTATTGCCTGTTACTCGAAAACTCAACCTGTAGCGGCTTACAGGAAGCACGCAGGCAGATAATGCATGTGCTGTCCTCCGCTGATAAACTGACACCCTGACGTGCAAAAGCGTCTGAAAGACCTTAATTACTTTCAAATTTAACTACTACGAAGCTTGATACATTTAGCCGTGCGTTGTGGCCCGGTGTAGGTCGCCTTTCAAGCCTTCCAGTCTCTTTTCATTTTACATCCATCTGATATCAGTTTTCATCCACGCGGGACACTGGGAAGTGAGTTCCTCGCAAGATCGGTCAGAGACTTCAACTTTACCTACCCCTTGTCGGATCAGGTATGGACGCACCAGGAATAACTCTCATTTATTGGGCATATGTACGTAATCACTCATGTCGCTGACGACCTTTTGCAGCCGTTTATTGCCCTGGCGACAAATTATGCTACCATAATAGCATTGGCAGAGGTAAGAAAGCTGTTGATCGCTTGTAAAAAGTTACCTTCCATACGATTCATTAGAGAAAGTCCGTGGAACGGTTGCATTATCCCTAGGTTTTGAACGAAACTCTTACCAAGGAAAAGGGCATGAATGGTGCAGATTTAGCCTGCAGTTTCTTACATCGCAGTTTCAACAGCGAAGTGGGGACAATGCACTTCGACGACAGCGGAGAGCGTCGGTCAGATTTAACGATATCGTACTTCAGTTCATCGGGAATTCGGAAGGTAACTAAATTTTTGACAAACCGGTTTCGCATAAGTATATTTTCATGCTTCGCTCGCGTTTAGCCATTTCTGCTCAAAGCTGCCATATCCCAGTCGCTGACTACGTTAGTTACTTTGGAACGCTGGGCGAATTCATCCTTCCCTCCGCTAAATGAGCCGGAATGCGGCTTTACGGGACGACGCTGTGCTTCTGCACCGCCGAGTACGCCCTCGGTAGTTTCGCGCCGCTGCGCAAAATATAATATCGATAAGTTTTAGCGGATAAACAACTGACCTATGCGGTGACCTTTACACTCCTGGCGATGTTTATGATTTTGGGAGGCTGGGTATTCGCTTACGCAAGGTACTACAAGATTATAACGATGCAATACGGGAACAACAGTAAGGAAATGTTTCAATAGGCATAGCAAAAGAAAGACTGCCAGGGCGCTTCTGTTTGATCCGTGGTGGCAAGTGCAGCTGAATAACGCAGCGAAAGCGTCGTACTTTGAATCCGCTGTTTCGTCTCTGTTTATGGCACAAATGCGTAAACATGACTGCATTTGTATTAACACAAGCGCGAAGTCATCTATGGATAACACAACGCACGACAGCATTCCCGTACGCTATATTTGAGCTAACTGCATAATCTACAACATCTAACACAGCGATCGCTAATTTCAGGCCTTTCCGTATATCTGCGGATTGCACAGCGGAAACCCAGTAATCGTGTTCCACCTTTTCCAGAAAAACTCATTATTGACTTTTGATCAGCTGGCAAGTAACCTCAGCTTGCTGCGCTTGCTCAGAAAGGTTTGGTCTTTTTTAATTTTTTTCGAGAGCCATTTTTCAGTACTCAAAATGAAGCTGCTTAACTTTACAGTTCAGGAAACTGGAACATACGAATATCAGCCGGTTTTACGGATTAACTATAACGGAAACCAACAGCGGTCGATCGAGATTGTCAGCTGTAATCGAGTGTCCATCCCGTGGGACACTGTCGGAAATATGCAACAGCTTTGTTGCTACAGACTTCGCATTTGCCAGCTCGCTGATTGTGGATTTGCTTGACGTAGTTGCTCGTCGCGATTCTCTAGGACACACTGAACAAGTGCATTTTTTGTAGGCTGTAGAATACATCCACTCATCCAGCTTACGTTATCACGGCCAGCTGAGTATTCTGGCCTGCTGGGTCGACAAGCATTTCACCTTAAAGGTTACGAAACTAGCTTTCGATAGACTAAAGGACGAACTGCACCATGTTTGTTCCGATGCTCGAGATATTTCCCAAACCGCAGTATGGGAATCACTTTACTGGACGACGTTTGATAATGACGCTGATCTCACTGTCCGATCCATGCAGTCCGTTGATATATTTTCCTGTGGGCTGCTTGTTTATGAGATACTAACCAAATGTGCTCTTTATAAAGCGCTTTCGACCGTTGACCAAAGTAAGGACAAATTTGCTGTCATTGTTCACTAATTAGACGGGTTAATTCATTAATTTCAGATGAGTTGTACAACATAATTAAGGAGTGCCGTACGAATCCACTTCCTAAGGCTGCGGACTTTAAGAGCTTGACCAAATACGAATCAGTTCTACGGTCATGCTGGCGCTCCGACCCAGTTAACCGGCCAAACATCCATCAGTTTCGTGCTCGCATAGCCGGTATTTCGCGACTACTGAATCGCGAAACAGGCCATCATAAACTGATCGACAAAGTCCATAATCGATTAGCAGATTACTCGGCTAGTTTGGAGAAAGAAGTGGCTCACAGAAGTCGAAGCCTGAAGGAAGAAATGGCAAAATGTGATGCTATCATTGGACAATTTCTGCCAAAGTACTCCATGCTTCATTACACTGAGATTTGCTCCGTACTGCGACAGTTCATGACCTGAACGTGTTTCTCTGTTCAGACTTATTGTGGATCAGCTCCGCGCCGGCCTAGCGGTGTCTCCAGAGTATTTCGACTGCGTGACCATCATGTTCACCGATCTCTATGGGTTCGCGGATTTCGTAACCTCCAGTTCACCTGAAACTACAATCGATTTAATCAGCGAAACAGAAGCTTGTATTGATCAATTGTCGACCAGATACGACGTGTACAAAGTGGAGGCTGTTGGGGACTCATACATGGTGATGAACGAAAATATATATGAATTTGTAAGGTGAACATCTGTTATTTCAGGTGGCCAGCGGCCTTCCAGTCAGGAACGGAAACACTCATGTGCAAAGGATTGCGACTTTTGCATTGAAGCTTTTGGAAGCCGAACCGACCTTCACTTTTCTGAAGGAACTTCGTTTCAGAATAGGAACACATTCTGGTAGAGTACTTGAACAAATACACTGGAGATAGTCTACCGTAATATGTCTTCTACAACTGTTCTGTATCAAGGATCCTGCGCAGCCGGGGTGATGGGATCAAAGCGACCTCGTTACTGCTTGTATGAAACACAAGCAAATACATCTGTTTCCGTCGATTCAAGTGACTGTTGAACTTAGGTTTGGCGACACCATCAATATGGCCTCGAGAATGTGCAGCCATGGAATGCCGGGACGAATTCACCTGAGTCCAGCTACCGCGATGATTTTGAGCGAATTTGTCGAATTCGCTGTGGAGCCCAGAGGAACAATGGCCATCAAGGGGAAATGCGAAATGGTCACTTACTGGCTTCTGGGTTCCCACATAGCGGAAAACTGATTCGCGGCATCTTTATTTTGTAAACAACACGATATATGAAACGTACATAGATACTCTAGATTAAAGGTGATAGATTGTCTAAGGAACTTCAGTCGGTTTCGTTGACAGGCGAGTAGGCGGGTTGCTCGCATCCCGTACCATCTGTAAATGAGTGACTCGTACAACGTCAGAGTGAAAAATCGTCCGGTGGACACTTGTGTCTGTAAGCCGGCAGAATCGTTCGTATGACAAAAATGTTGCAGGTGGGCAGATATTACTGTACCCGCCCGACCAACTCGCGCAGAAGTGTGCCCTACCGCATTCTACATCCGGGTTTGGTATCTGCCTTGC
>JAQGAU010005492.1:0-10228 GCA_034698045.1 Paramacrobiotus richtersi
AGTATATCGTACAGTACGTAAACTTCTGCACTACACAATCAAGCTGTTAATTGTTTGTCTTCTCGTTCCTTAGACGCGCACGCACTGGCAAATCCTATGCAGGGTACGCAAAAGGATTGTGTTTTAATTTTCAACAAGATAAAAATATCAGTTATTGTATTTTCTTGTGTGCTTTCTTCCTGGCAAATTGTGCATTCTTACTACAATTAACAACAAACAGCGCTGCAAAGGTCCAGATGTATCACAATATACGGAAACAATTAGGCGAATAGTTTCCATTAATCTTGACGATGTGTGGAAAATCCATTTGGGCAAAACACCCAAGGGAACGGATTAAGGAACAGCAGATTCCGCTGATATAAATGGAAGATGTGTACTTGTTCTTTACCATGTAACGCTGTTACCATAGTGTTACCTTTGTTGCTGCTTTATTCGTTTTCTAGTTTGCTTTGATTTTGAGCCGCAGAATGACTCATTTTGCGTGATATCTTTAGGAGATCTTCGTAATGCATTACAACACTCTCCGTACTGCGTCAATTTCTAAGAAACCTCAACGGTAATTCAGTGGAGTATTTACCGGGATCCTCAACACTGCCTTTGAACTTCACAACATGCTTACCTCTGGACGCCATAACCAAACAAAGAGATTCACTATGCCATTATATGGTTTATTAAGAACTTACTGGCAGTGCAGAAAAGACTTCCAATGTGTACCAACTACGATAAAAATACACTTTTATTACCGTCCTTTTTCTCGGCTTCGTGTAACGACCCTTAAATCCTATTATCATAAACTCAACAAGCCCAGTAAATACGTCATCCACTTGACCGACAAATTCGTTGTAAACTCAGTGGACGTCGATTTGGACGAACTGAATATTAATGAAATTCAAAATGGCGTCACGCAGCTAGAGATATACACCAAATTAACATAACATCAACAATGTTACTACAACAAGAAATTGCTACTTCCAGCAAAGCCTCGAATCTCAATACGAACGCATTAGACACATATGCTTGCGCCGTTGTAAACTTGCACGTCCGGATGTGACACAATCAAGCCTGAACGCTTTTTCGCACACATGTAATGTACAAGACTCCAGTGTTAACTGCAATGGTGCAAATGGCACCACGTTCCACTTGGTAAACTCTTGGCAATCCTCACGACCTCGGCATCATTTCGCCCTATCACGGGGTCTTTCCTGCTGACTAGGCGCTGCAATGAAGAGATTTCTCAGCGTCAAATCGACCTTTTGAGTCATAATACATGCAATATGGGTGGAATTGCCGATGTTTCATGGTGACACAGCAAAACATGATAATGTGCTTTGTAAACGTGTTACGAGCATAGTTCCATACCGTGCTAAAGGAGCAAACTTTCCAATTTCAGTTCCAGTTCTCAAAACCAGCAAGCACATCCGCTTCCAGTTTCGTCAGAGGTCCGTTTACAATCTTCAACCACCGCACAGTATACCTGACATTGCGCAGCCAGGAACTGAACCTACAGGCGCCTCCTCCGTCCAGATCAAACTCCAGTATCTCCACAACTACTACTTCCGTAATACTGGGTACTGATATGGTCGAAGCAGTCGGTCCAAAAACTGACCTTTCCTCCGGGTAACCTCTGTACGTACCCGTTAAGATTTGGTCATTCGCCGTAGATGTCAATGGGCAACGGGTCCGATTTATAATGGTCAGTTACCATGATGAGAAAGCTCAAGTTTGACGGTGTAGCTGATCATATGATCCTGGAATCAAGATACTCCCAGCAAAAATACAACCATAGTTGGTATCACTTGCTCTAGTGGTAGGCTCATAGCCACGACGAGGAACAAGTTTAGTTTTTCAGATGGCTACGGATTTCAAACATGGATATGATCAATTATTGACAATTAACATCTTGTCAGTTAATGTATGATCTTGCTTGAGACGCACGAAGAGCATTCTCCCTTATGTCACTCTTGAGATTACAAGAGAATGGTGGCAGCGTAGACAAACGATTATTTTCCGTCTGGTTGTCAACAATCGCACCCTACAGGTTGATCCAGGGACAACGGTTCTCGAGCAACTGCTGTGCAAATGGTGCGAACTTTGAATGGGAGGAAGAATGTCTTGTTTGTGCCATAAGCGGAAAATATATTACGGTTCAGTCCAATTTGTTTTTATATGTTGTATTGCTGATTCTGACCTTTCGGTTTGATCAGAATGTCGAAATATTGTGGCCATTGGCCCATTGTCGTCGTCGGCTGTAATCCGTGTTCGAAGTAACCACGCGTAGAGCCAAGGCGTTCATCTCGCTGTTCTCACGTACAGTTTAAAAGTCAAAAAGACGCTAGTCAGGCTCTGTTGCGTCCAGCTGGTGGATGTGTGACTTCACACTTTTGCAGGCAGTGGCGCGTTTTGGGGGGTCGCCGGCGGGCCGTGGCGCCCCCTAGCCGGTATGCTGTAGGTGGGTTCGCCAAAATCTGAGAGAAGGGGGGACCCTTCTGTTAGAGTTCCCTGGTGCCCCCCTAAAAACCGGTCTAAACGCGCCACTGTTTGCAGGACTACAAAATTACGTTCGTCCGGTTTAATAACATATTGATCTAAAATTACAATAAAGCTGTAACTGTATGTCGGCCGACTGGACATTAGAACAGTGCAACAAAACATGGCTACACCGGCAAAGTAAAAGTTTCGAATGGCACTGTGGTACACGAACTTCACACAGATCTACACGCTAGCACAGTCGTACGCGTGGATATGACACAATCATCCCGAACGCTGTTGTGCAAATATACAAGACTCCCGTGCTAACGGCTGTTTTAACCCAGCACACCTCGGATATGTAATCAGCAGGAACCCGGATGCATCGTGCAAAACCGTCTTCCTGGTTTACTTCGTTTGCGCCGCTCGACTCTGGAAACTTCCCGCCCGACCACGGGATCCCTCCTTTCTACTTCGCGCTGCAATGAAGAGACTGCTCAGAATCACATCTACCTGTACCGTTCGATTTCCGCTACATACCTCCAAGTTGTCGACAATGGTGTCTGTTTGTTCGACATCCGTCGCCGATGCTAACAGAATGCACCCGACCAGTAAAGCAACTTGTAACACAAACATTTTGTTCGACATTATTATGGAAATGTGTACTAATTTATACTAAACAAAGCAGAACAAGAAAAAACTCCCACAGTTTTCTTAATGAAAGCTTGACTGCTGATTTTATATACCGTGGGTTCCGTTAATTAGATACAAACAAAATATATTTGTGAATGTAACGTATCTTCCGGCAAAGTACGAATACTAGTTATAGTGAGCACAACATAACAGCTAGTACGACACAAACGCTGTGGCGATAAAACAATCAACGGAAATATGTACAACATGGGCATTACCGATGAATGACGATGACACAGCTAAACATGTTGGCGAGTATCATAAACATGTTATTAGCAGTTTCATACCATTTAATTGGAGCAAACTTTTCGTTTGATCAAATTGCTTTTCTGTTAATGTTGCTGGTCAGAATGAATTAATGGTACAGTTTCGTAACATCTTCTGGAAAACAACGATTACACCAGCAAAATTAACAGCATCTAGAAAGCCCTTTACAGAATTTGTTGACAGCTGGGTTTGCGTTGTTTCGTACCGGGTACACAAACGTATCACCACGTGTACAGGAAGTTGATAATTGTTATATGATATAACCGTATCTTTTCGCAGCAAACAACCGAAATATTTGGTCAAACTTCGTAAATATTCATTTATTTTTTGCAGTATTACTGTACTATACTGAACATGCACGCACAATATTGTACTGAACAATCAAGCTGTTAATCATTTTTCTTGTCGTTTTTTACAAGTAAAAGCGGCACGTCACACGAACCATGCATGTGTGCACGACTTGTAATCATGGTACGCCTGGATGAAAGGCGAACAATGTTTTGTATTTTTTTATCACGGTAAACATATCAGCTTTGTTGTGTTTCCTTCATGGTAAATCGAGATCAGACGTATCATGTTTTGACTTGTTAATGAACTACAGTCGATTACTCTACTAGTAAACTCTGTAATGAAATAAGCTTTAATTCTGTCACAAAAAGGTTATCGCATGGAAACACTACGAAGTTGGAAAGGCTCTGTAATAGTTTCCGTGCGCTGTCGTATGGAATATGCCTGCTGACTCATCGTACGTAAATCACAAAATTATTAGTCTACAACTGTATACCTGCACTGTACTGTGAGTCGGTGGAGACGGTATCTGCAATGCCGACTTTGCGTACATCGTCTTGTCGCGCAGTTTATAATAATACTCACGGAGATTGAGTGACTAGATAACGATCTGAACACCTGCTCAAGCCAGATCAAAATAGGCATGCGTTTCACTGGGCAGGATTAAGCAGTTGTGGAACTTGTGGCCGAGATACTCACTTTCACGTTTGCAGTTTTTTGGTAGCGTGTACTCTGTCTACACGAGGATTGTTTTAGTTTTTATATTGATGCCATCTTCCCGATGTGCACTGGCTGCTAGTTTGGCCAGAACTCCAACGACATCGCCGTGTGCCTTGTGCCTGGATCAGCTGCGCTGACGCTTGGCTCCTGGCGTACGCAGCGGACTTGGGTGAGAAACACACAGTCTCCTAACTGTAATGAAAAAACCGTCATGTCAGCTGCATGGAGAATCGCTATCGGCTTTTGCGCAAATACAGTGCATTTTAATTTCTAAATAATAAGAAGATTTGTGAGCTCTCCGTGACGTCAGTTGACCATTGTTCTGCAGAGCCATGCCACGGAGTCGATTAGTTTACGCGGACACTGGGTACCGGCGCCCCGTCGACAGTTGGAATGCAGTGAATGTGCGAGGAGATGACGGGCTGTTCCAGCATGGGACGGTTGTGGACGCGGACGCTGACGGGCTCCTTGTGGACTTCGGCTGCGCGGGCCAGCGGCGCGTGCAGGTGGAGTACGGCAAAGCTTTCCGTTATACATACAGCGGGTGGAACGAACTTCAGCCGGGATGCGCCGTGGAAGTGCTGATGCGCCCCGAGCCGCGGCGCCCCTGGATGTGGCTGCCTGCCAGGCTGATCACCGCCAACATCCCGGAGAGGGCCCACGGATCGCTCGCCTTTGTGGATGTCAGCCGGGGCGGTGTCGTGCGACAAGAAGTCCTCGATCGTAATCAGGTCCGTCTGCCCGTGCCGCCCTCGTCCGCCGATCTGGATCGCCGCGCCATTCGCCAGGGCGACTTTGTCGTCGGATCTCTGTCTCCACTGCATGTTGGTCTCGCTGGATTGTTACCTGGCAGTTCATCGCTGCCCTTTTGCCGTCAGCTGCGAGCTTATATGTCGTATGTGTATCGTGTGTGGCCGATATTCATCAGCAACGAACAGCTGCTATTTCTGCAGTCCTCCCCTATTAGGCGAAGTGTGGTGAGTTGACGTTAATCTTAGTTGTTTCTCATATTTCACGGGCGGATCGATTGATTCACGGGCGTCTAGCCTGTCAGTGATCAACCGTTGACGTATACGTACCGTGTTACGAATGTATCACTTTCAGCAGATGTTGTGTAATGTGCATGCTCGTTGTAGCATTTTCGACGATTCCTCAATGCGTCTTTGTCTTGTCTACAGGAAGAGAGAATCCGGTTGGGAGAAGGGAGCCTTGGCAAGTCCATGGAGTGGTGCATGGGGTCGATAGGTTTGCGGTATTGCTTCCCGGCGTTGAAAGGTGGTACAGGGGAGGAGAGTGAACAAGTATGTCAGTGGAGCCTGCAACATCTGCCCCGTCACCTCCTGGCCGAAGTATTCGGTCATCTGGACACAATGGAGCGGGCCACGTACCGGCGCGTGTGCGGCGCATGGGACGCGTTGCTCTCCGGGATGTTGTCCCGCGATATTTGGATGAGCTATGTCGGTTGTCATTGGAATAGGCGACCTTGCGACAGCTGCAGTGCCCAGTTGGATTACCGCACCGCCGCTCCACTCTACAAGTGTGTGACGGACCAGACGCACCGCATCACCCTCCTTAATGGTGGCCTAAATGGTGGACTATATGTCTTGTGGGATATCCTGCGAAATTTAACGGTCATTGGCGATCAGCTGGGTCGCTTTGGGGTTGATCAGACGGTGACGGTGGTGGCGTTCCAGTGTGACCTGGGACGCGAGGGCAATTACCCTTGGAGTAACGCGGACTGTCTGGCTTTAGCGATGGGTGGCGGATGGTGTCGTCGGCTGTTGCTTAAGCAGTGTACTATGCCGGACTGCGACATTCCGGGTCTGCGTTTTTCCGGGACCGTGAGCTGGGGCTCGATGCAGGGGGACTTGTGGCGCGCGGCCGAGGGCCAGTTGCCGGTATTTGACGTCCAGCGGGTGGTCGAGTGGGTTGCGCAGGCGGTGCAACATCAGTCAGAGGAGCGCGATGATATATTGGAGGTAATGCAGTCGGTAGTGTCGGTAATTAGCTGTACGTCCGTGTAATGTGCCGTTTTCTGTAGGTTGTGAATAACTTCACCACACTGCATCCGCCACTGAGCAACGGCCAGCGGCCACGCAAATGGACCGTCGAGAACCTGGCCTCCCTGGATGTGACCGCGCTGCCGCGCCTTATCCAGTGCGCCCTCAGCCTGAAGATCCCTCCCAACGTGGACAAGCTCCCCGGTCCCGATGCGATGTAGATTTGTCCGTCATTCCTAAGGCTGTGTATGTACTGTTTTATTTGCCTTGGTGAGGACAACTTTTTGGCCATTGTATTTCCTTCTGCCTAAAGTTTACATGTTTCTGACTGTTTGTTTGCATGGCACGATCACCATCCCTCTTGTGCGCAGTGTGTTGTCAATTCAGTTCTCTCTTATGTTCTGTCAGTTGTCTAATTCGATTACTTGATACCGTTCTGATGGGTTTTGGAGTGATGTCGTACTGTAGTTTGATAAATTTTTTTATGCGTTTCTTTCTTGGCAAATAAGTGTACAGATTGCAGAGAAACACCGGATACGAGTACCTACCCATGTTGTTATGTTGACAAAGGATACAAACAAACTTTATTCACCGTCTTTCTTCTCGGCTTCTTGCAGCGACCGATAAATCCTGATCATATACTCAACAAACCCGGTAAAGTACGTCATACACTTGGCCGACAAGTTGGTAGTAAACTCAATGGTCGTCGCATCCGACATACCCGGTCGGAAATCACTGACATCAAAGCTGCCCTTACTACACACAATCTTAACTACATCGTTCATAGAACGCCGTTCCCGCATACCCAACTGCTCCAGGATCCAACGGTGCAAATTGTACTGCACGGTCCGGCAGTCGAAACTGTTATCCCCGTTGTAGATGGCGGTGGTGGCACTGACCAGCTCCATATTGGTCTCGCTGATGTTTAAATGGCCCCGCCGGCATGTAAAGTAGAACTTGTCCATTGTGAAGCACTGGACGTTGGATCCACTGGTAATGGTGGTCGGGGGAGGCGTGGCCGTTGTGGGGTGCGTGGGAGAGGGAGTCGCGTTGATCTCGAAGATTGGGAGGTCTGTCGGGAAGGGGAAGCTGTTTCCCGGGAGGTCTGCTGCTTTTGCAACAGCTGCACTCGTGACTGTTGTTGTTGGAAGTGTTGTAGATGCGGCACTCGTTGAGATCGTTGTTGTGGTACTAGCGACATTTTCGATCGCTTTGCTGAGTATCGGTGTTGTGCTTGGTATAAAGGTGTTCGTCTCGGTGATATTTGAAATGGTGACGTTTTGGTCGGATACTTGTGGTTTCGTATGGTTGGAGTTTTTCCGGTGGGACATCATGAGAGCATGGGTTATGAAATCCAAGATGGCGTCGTTGATCAATGTCGAAACGTTTGCACTGGGAGACGGTGTGGTTGTGAGATTGGATGGCAACGTATCTAACCAAAGAACCATGCATCTTTACAAATACTGCACGCTTATACCAATTTCATAATAATTTACCGGATAATTTCGTTGTGTTTATCGGAGCCGGGAATGTCGCTGCAGATGTCGTTGCCGGTTGGGTTGTGGTTTCTGCAACGTAACATTCGAGAGGGCATGAAGGTAACGTCAACAAAGCTTGTCTTTGCGCTTTATAACAGGCAACCGGCGAAACATTGTATGAATTACATCGCTTATATAACGCATTTACGAAAACCCCGGAGTCCTGGGCCTTTGCTTTACTGCTAGTTTGAACAGTCCATGTGTAAAACCTTCGTTCTGCATGGGGAGCTTACCAGTTGCTCGGCTTGTATTGGCTACCGTTGTTGTCGGGACCGTTGTCATTACTAACGTGGTTGTCGAGCTGCTTGTAGATATCGCGGTTGTAGAATTAGTTGTAGTGCTTGTCTCCTGCGTGGTACTAGTGGTCGTATCATCTTCATCATCATCTTGACTGGGCTCGGAAACTGCACCGATCGTGGTGGCCATGGTCGCATCGGGAAAGGGTGTACTCGGCACTTCGCAGACGACTCCGTAACGGAATGTATCGCAGTCCGTTGCGCGCCATTCTCCCACAACAGCGCTCATTTCGGCGCAATCTCGAAAGTCATTTGGCGTGCTGGGTCTTGGTTCTCCTGAAAGAAAGCACTTCATCAGCCTCCAGAATTGATAAACGCTCCTAATTTAGTCTTAAACGTTAGCGTATTTCTTTACTGCGACTTCAGATTTTTGACTTTAAGGAGATGCCGAGAATAAGAGTACAGCAATACTGGTTAAAAAGGATTGTTTCCCAAATAGTAATAGAGGGACAAGTACGAGAAAGCTGCGCCCTTTCCGCGTACGACTTGTATATGTACATGTAGTTAGCCTTACGTTACCTGATGACCACTTGGTGTACGTGCCATACTTCACTCCGGGATCCGCCCACTGCCAGGACGGCCGCTTCTTGCCGGAATGCTCCGCAATGCTTAATCCCAACCAGACGCTATGCCACGTCCCGCTCAAGTATCGCTCCAGACACTTTTGATCACTGCCCGAGCGGATGGTGGGCATGGAGGCGTTGATCGACTGGCAGAGGTCAAAGGCATCTTGAAAGGTCACCGTGTAGTTGCTGGTCTGGTTGATGTAGCAGTGGTCTTTGCACTGGACGTTGTAGAAGGGCGGGCAGTAGCCGTACGTGCGCGGGCGGGGTGTGGTTGGTTTCTTTTCTATCCCAGATAGAAAACCATAATAATAATAACCATAATTAACTGATGTACAGTACATCTTTTACTGAACTTCGTACCCCTTTGGATCATTTATCGCAGATGCCAGAATGCAAACTAGCACGGTTACAAAGTAACCCAACCTTAACCTGTGAACAAACGACTGTCTCCGCTGAATAGATTGAAATTTAGATCTGTTCGGCATTAGAATAATTTTAATCCTACGAAGATACGTTACTGCACAAAGACAGGCATATTGCACAGAAGTTCAGAACTGACAAGCTAACAAATTTATAACAGACTATGTTGACTGCTTCAAGAATCAACAACCAACAAAATCAACGATAATAGTGAGCGCGCTTTTCTTGCCTCATTTAAATTGTGAAGTCTCAGTTTTAGAATTAATTATCGATTTGTTAATTAGTAATCCGATCAAAGCCCCGTACTGTAGTACGCTTCCTGTTGGTACCTTCGTGCGTTTCAGAGTTTCTCAAACAAACCACATCGGCATTTTTCCATCAGTATTTCAGAAACGATATTTTTCCTTCAGCAGACAGGACGCTTCAATATTTTCTGGGTGCATTAACTTACAAACAACGCAGAGCCACAATACAGTAATTATCTATTCAAAAGTTGCACAGTGCTGTTCACGATTCAGCAACGTTGGCATAAACTTCGCACATGAACATATTAATAAGATATCAGTAATTACCATAATTATGTTGATCAAATTGATGCGTTGTATTTCGCACTTACTTGCTTCATTAAGGGGGATAATACTGATGAAGAAGAGTAGCAATCCAAAGCAACACAGCTTCATGGTACCGTACGCCATAGTATTGACATAAAGATCCTTTTCATTCACTTCAAAGTTGCTAATTATACAGCCACGATCACTGCTCACTCCGTGAAGACAATACACAAAACAAACATCTTTTCATTTTTAACATGTACCATGAACATCCACTTCATCGAGTGTGTTCTTCAGCAGCGCAGATAGTAATTTGTACCATCCTCAATCTCACAGCAGGAGATCAAAGATTTAACAGCGATTAATTTGACAATGTACCGGCATAAATCGTAGCGTTTATGCGCTGTCCTGTTGCGGCTAAAC
>JAQGAU010005493.1:0-10228 GCA_034698045.1 Paramacrobiotus richtersi
GTCGATATCATACCGGCGAATCCCGATGCGGATATGAAACAACTGGCGAGCGAACTTGCCGAAAGGGTCAGCAATTCTGGGATATTCTGGCTCGTATATTTTAACGCTGTTAAAAACAGAAATCATTTTGTTTAACAGAACAATTCCAACGAAAGTTGTATTAACTATATTATTGATACAAAAAAAAAAAAAATTAATAAATTTCATACATTTAAAAACTATAAAAAATAGAAAATCATTAAAATGCATACACTTAAAAACTATAAAAAATAAAAAATTATTAAATTGCATACATTTAAGAATTATAAAAAATGAAAAATTATTAAACTGCATACATTTAAAAATTATAAACAATCGAAAACTGCAGAACACGTACGCAATTAAACAGGGATAACTGTTTGCACAGTATGAGTTTACAGAACATATTAGATGTTCCAGTTTACTATGATCAATATTTCCGAAGGTTTGAATTCGAATCAAACCACTCAGTTTTTAAGCTGATTTAATTGAGCAATGGGTATTTTATTTGCAACGACCTTTTTACTTAGGCTTTAATTTAAACGATAACAATCGATATTCAGTAATGAAATGTTCGCTAAACATAATGTAGCGCCTATTGTTATTATTTTTAGCATTCTGTTTAGCCGAGACGCTGCTCATTATTAAACAAAAAGCTGTATTAATTATATTTATCACATGTGTGCAGATTGATCAGGAGATTGCCAAGCGTCATTTCCGCTACAAGGAACTCCGTGAGATTAACTCGCTCAGTCCGCCGGTTGTGTCGCCGGTGAAGGAAGGCGCCTTCCATCGTCTGAAGGAATACATGCAGATGACCTCAACGGCTTCCTTTGCCCAGATTAAAATCCCCCGCGTCCTAGCCAAACAGGAGCTCTTGCAGTTTTTGCTCAACGAACGCCTCTAAACGGAAGAAAATAAATTGACCCTGCATGATGACAGAAAAAAGCTGTCAATGATCGCCGTTTTTATTCTATTGTTATATTTTTTGCATATGTGTTTTTCTTTTAGTTATCTTATAGTTTGCGATAACCTGTTATCATCAAAAATAGGGAACTTGTCTAACGTTAGCATATTTATACTTTGTGCTTCGTTCTTACAAAGTTAATATGTCGAAAATCTCGAATCGAGAGTTCAGGCTGAATAGTATTCGTAAAAAAAAAAAACTATATCTTAGTAAAAGGACGCAAAAAGAGTTACCTGAATGAATGTAGGACAACAAGTAAATGCGTTAACTCAGCTTGTACAGTACGTACAGATTGCTTTGCACATAAATAAGTACAATCGACTGGGTGCGGTTGCGGATAACAATGGGGTACTCCGTTTGTATTTTAACACGCACATTAAACACAGGTAACGCGTACTGACATGCCCCAGTTACATTTACGCACAAATTCACAATTAATGTGTCTTTCTAAATTCTAATAATAATCCACTCGCGGTTACAGTAACAACTGTGTCCCCGGTAAAATTGCACTTAATGAACGGGAAGGAAAAGGTCCACACCCTTCCACCAAGATCACTGTCCGCGATGACCTTTTTAATCACCCTGAGTACCGTTCTTTGCACCAGCTGGTTAAGTACTTCCGAAGTATTATTTTAAGATGCATATAATGTCCCGTTTAAAGTTGCTGTGCTCGCGTTCGCCTCCAACGTCATAATTCCTTACAAATAAACCCATTATTCAGCTGGGTCCCGCCTGAAAACCACAGTCACGCAGCGCATCATCACTTAGCACGGCATTATATTACTGCTGGGCAGGTCCGTATGTATTGCGCCGTTCTGTCTGTATAAAGCAGCGGAAAAGATCTTTCTTCCGCCAGTGTGACAAACGTTGCACCCGTGATGAAATACAGCACGATATGAAAATGGGATCGGTAACGCGGAGATTTTGTGTTTATCTGGCTATTGTGGAGTGTTTGCTGATATGTCACAGTATGGCCTGGGTCATCTTTGATCCCGTACCACCGCCGCGAAAAACGGAGAGTATTGTCAAGGATAAACAGGTCAGTGTGGGAATCAGCGGTCAATACCTAAAGATACTCGCATAGGACATATCGTTTGCCAATACACTTTTAAAGCATAGAGCATGTACATAAAATCTATATATTTTAAGAAAACAATAAACGCATGTAATTAACTTAAGTATGATTATATTGTAATCATATTCAACGTCATAACCATATATTTAAATATGGAAGCGTCAGTTTCTGCGCAGGCGCGCAAAGATCGGTCCAGATCGAGGAACAGACTGCTTGCTCTTTGATCAGAAAAGTTTGAACAGATAGTTATCAGAGTGATCTAGCCATTCATAAATATTCTATATTTTTTAATATGCTGCCACATATTATGAGTTTTTTTTGGTAAAAGAATCGAGCGAAGGCTTTTAATCCACTACCTAAACTTGACGGAAATAAGCAAGGTCAACCGGAAGTTTCGGGCTTATCCAGCTGACAGGCAGTCTGAATTATGTTTACAGCTGGAGGATTGTTACAGTATAGTTAACGATTCCCAGAATACACAAACTATGCTACATTATGTTCAGTTAATAAAAAGAACTGGAATGGTTCGTAAAATTTTGTGTGCTAGTCAAGAATTCCATAAATATAGTGGTAGTCTTCCGTCACCTTTTGTTTACACATGTATCTGTTTATATGCGGATCTGCATGCCAGGGAAACCTTGTTATAGTTCTACATCATGTGTCAGTCAGGTTGCATGTCCGAAAAGTAACTCTGTTTCGCTTTAATGGCTGCAGATCTTACGGATATGGACCGCTTTGCTGCATTCCCTCCCGAAGAACAACGGTTCTCTGGCTTCCGCTAATCCCGCCACTACCAATCTGCGCCAGCGTAATCAGGTTCTTCTGCGAGCCGCCAGCGAATTTCTAGGTAGATTCGGTTGTCCGTGATGTGTACTACAGAAAGATGGTTTTTCGTGCGTCTCTGTAATATGTCTGACTTGGTTGGATCTTTTGAAATGAAGAGTTAATGTTTTTTAGCAAAACAGGGCCACAAGCGGCCGGTGTACAACTTCAGTCCACCTCAAAGGTTGTAAAGGGATCTCGCGCTTATTTTTACGTCTGCCTCGAGCTTATATCTCTCAACCGATACAACAAACGCGTCATCAGGACATCGTGTATTTGGCATATGTGACAATACCGAAGAGGAGCCGAAAAAGAGCATTGGAGTTTCATTACACATATAGAATACAATTACTATTATGTTGACCTTTTTATGGAAGGTTTTTTATAACATGACCTTGTATTTATGGAAGGTTGACCTTTTTTATGGAAGGTTTGTACACATGTGTTTCGAGTATGTTGACTAATGCGTACGCACCGTATACGTACGAAGCCAAAATATATATCCATCCTTAATCTGCAGTGATGAGTACATGTAGCCTCGAGTCTTCGATAAGGCATTGATAGTGCGAGGTGCTTAATGCAAAAAAGGAAAACATAAGGATTAGCTAGATTAAACCGAATCTCCTTTGATGCACGATAGAGAAATTGATACGCCGATCCAAATCAGCAGATCTCTGCACGTAGACTTGTGAAGCCACGTATATATTAAAGTGCCGCTATCAAACGCAAAATATACATGATAAAATCATTTACCAAAAACAAAAAACCCATGTACTAATACTTTGGAAACAGGTCAGTGTTATTTGCTGCATTATATACCGCACCGCGTAAAACAGCTTTGCGTAAGCACAATATGACCAGCTTAAGAAAATTGATAATGTTTAATTTCTTTTGATTGTACTATCAAAACCTGAAATGCGTATCCTTGTGGTGAAGAGCCATAACTTATGCACATCCATTGACAACGGACCGTTGTTAACCGTTTCTCTTATTTTCGAAACTTTCGATGGTAATCATGGTATAGGTGAGCGTCATAATCTGATAAATTGAGCTTTCGGTGCGTACCCTGAAAATTCATGTATTAAACGTAGCGCGTTTCGGTAACCAGTTGCATAAGTTACTGGCCGGTTTTGTCACTTACACTTCGAATTCACCAGACACTTTCCTTATTGCCAACTGTTTTTCCAAATTTTCAGCGAATAGTTATCGGAATGGATTTCACCACAACCTGAATTGTCGTAGGCTCGACTCGCCACATGCCCACAGTGAATATAAGCTCCTTGCCCGTTTGCGACCCGGAACGTTCTGCCGTTGTCGCTGCGGCACACACACATCCTCACAATATGTTGATGTAGTCTCATTACAGTGTCATACATTCGATTGGTTCTGTTTGACGGCGCTTTGAATTTCTGATCATTATGGATTTATTATGCAACACACGCATTACAGAGCTAGGGTTTGAATATCGTTTCTCTGCTAGTTGGTAGATTTGCAATCTGTGTGGACTGGGGAGCGGTCGTTGTAAACTTGTTAGCTTCGAGCGAGACGCACTGTACCGCTGATCTGGGCCGCGATTGATAACCAGCAAATTCCCCATACATCCACCATGTCAGGCAACGGCTGGAACGACTCCAACAGTGGATGGATGCAGTATATCCCGGATCTTTATCCAACACAAGGGGTTAGCGGCGACCGTCAGCCGTTGGCTGTTCATGTTCGTACCACTGATTTCGAATGTCGCTGTTTCTGCAAGCATCGTTGAACATTATCACCGTGTCGTGATTTTGCTGTGGATCTGAATAACGGTTGTCAAACTTTCTGTGTAGCACACGACGTTGCGCGCAGTCCCAGGACTGTACGTAGCTGTCCGAACGGCACAGGCAACACGGGCTTGTGACAGAGATGCCCAGGAACGTCTGGATACTCAACCGGGCATCCATTCCACTTCCTTCTCGATAGTAGAGACTCCAGATGGACAGATGCTTTATGCAGCGCCATTCACTGGTCTCCTAAAGTCATAACTTATTTACTCACCGGGATGAGAAGTAGCTACAACAAAACTGGCGCTTCTATCCGTAGGGACCTGCAATTGTTGTAGCCGGGCCGGATGAGTAGACTTAACTTTGAAATATCGTATGGTAACGTTTTCGACCATGGCTTTCAACCCTGTTCTGACCTTTTAGTGATAATTTTCCGCCTTATTTTTTTCATATTTCAGGACTAATGTTGAACTTTGCAGCAGTGCAACTGCATGAACTTAGCCTGTTACGAGAGTCCGAGACGGATATAGTTCTGCGCACCTTGCTCTTCTTTTCAGCAGCTATCAGACAAAAACTCATCCCCGACTATCGCCACCACTTCTCCTGACAAACCGGCGCATCCAGTGCGAACTGAAGATCGCCGGCGTCTGCTGACGGAGAGGATGCACGGAGTTAAGCCTACGTTAGAGCCAATGTCGCAAACTGAGGCCAGTCCAAGGCCGCTGTCAAATGCCCTGCAGATGGAAGACCGACCGTATGTCGAATATGCCGAACCGCTGTCCGAGTCCGAGGCGTCTGGCTCACCAGCAGTCGGAGAAGGAGCAGGCCACGAGCGGCGAAGAGAGGAGTCTGATGAAGCGGATGTACGCATCCCGTCGCCGGCCAGCTGCACGAATGGCCCCCAGCGCCCGCCGAGACCGGCATTCCCGTCGACGCATCCCGCTAGTCCAGGTCGGTCGAATGATCGAAAAGATGTAAAATACCGGATGGTAAAATCACTAAAATGTATAGATTTTCCGGTCTATTCACTAATCTACGTGCACAGTATACAGTATCACCCATCTAGATTGCCCCGCATTTAAATTCTCGATAAACTTCTCGACTGCTTGCAGCAAAGAATCCAAAAAGAAGCTGTGCTCGACGTGAATGAGTTGTGGTGGTCCAAGTGAGTAGAAGTGATGTGTGACCATGACTGGTATGCCGATTTTCTATGTCTTTTGTTTTTGCGTTGCTTCACTGAAGACTTGGCGTTATAATTCCCGCCATGTACATGCAGTTAAATTGTTATACTTTTTTGTTTTGGATGTTGTACTTTCGACAGTGTCTTGCTTTGTTTCTTGAGTTTCGTCTTATTGATTGTTTATAATGGCTGGATGAACCTGCCCTTGCCCCACAACGGTACATGGATTATAAAAATATTATTATTCCTCAAAATTATAAAAAGTGCCTGTTAGTTTCGGAGCGTATAAATATCTGTCAGTGCACAGCCGGTATGTGAGAAGGTCGTTAATTTGTTGGTACAGTACATAGTTGTATGTTCTTTGCATTTGTTATACAAAGTACTCATTCTCGGAACGGTTTCGATCACATACACTTCAATCCAATGGACCGCCTGGGACATTCTAATTTTTCTTACTATTGGACACTCTGGAGATACGAATGCATTAGTACAAAGACTACAAAGCTCAATTACTGTGTGTCATTACCAATGGACTTGTTTATATGAAAGTTCCCGTAAACTGACTGCAGCGTAACCACTTGTCTTTCCAGGCTGCCATAAATTAGCGAACTAATCGCAGTAAAAGTTGCAATAAATCAGTTAATTTATTTAACAGAGCACATAAACCAGTACTTCCTGCAGTTGTTTATTCATCCCAATGCTAATAAAGAAGCGTTCGGCCCTTCGGGACCAGTTGGGTATTATACCAAATGTATCGCGGCATTGGTACGAGGTGTACATATCCGATCATGAGGCAAACTTTTGGGACCAAACGGTGACAGCAACTTTCAGCGCCCCTCTTCATGTACAGAGTAGTCCTATTTCTGTTAATTTCCTTTAATTCACCGGCAAGAGAGTATTTTCCATCACATAAAGTTAGATACAAAATTGCAAAGCTCCAGTTATGATGTATGTGTTTATGGTTGACAACTAACATATACACGGGAACTGGGAAACATGTGGGTGTAAGTGGCAAGCAAATAACATATAACACAACATCGAGTAATACTGCTACAAAAATCCGGCGCTGGTAGACCTTGACTCCTTTGTGCCGTTGACTTTCATCGACGATCTCTTCACCCCTGCAGAAGATTAAGGTAACGACACTACGAAACCACCATGTCCAGATATTGTAAGAGCGTTACGGCTATGTATACGCACTTTTGAAAGTAATGATCTGGTAAAAGGCACGTCGGAACCTGGCGCTCATAATGTTGTATAAAACTGGATTGATCGCCGAGTTGAGGTAGATGAGCGTCTTGGCAAACAGCGAATACCACTCGTCGTACCATGGCTTAGCCGCGAATGTGTTGTACATTAGCAAGCCACGAAACGGGAGCCAAGCGATGGCAAATACCAAAACCGTGGCGAAGAGCATCCGGACGACCTGGAAGAATGAAGTTAGTCAACTGTTGCGCGTACACTGTCAGTCAATTGTTTTACATGTACAGTACTTATCAGGTACACTACATTAATGATAAAATAACCAAAATGCACAAAGTGCTAACATGTAGATGCTGTATAGATTTGGAAGTTTATCGAAATGTTGTCAGCTAACTTTGATCGTTAAAGGTTTGATGTGTGTCTTAGAACAAACGTTTTCCGTGCAAAAAATCTGGAATATTTTGAGGCAGAAATAACATATCTGCTAAATGCCCGCCGAGTTGCAAAAAAGTACAGTTTCCCATCTTGGCACACTTTTCTTGCTGTAAAACCTGTCTGATAATTTTTATCGGGCTCTTTGGGGGCCATATATGCGTTTTTATGTGTCTAGACAAACAGATAAAGATGCATAGGTCTTTATAGTTGATTCAGCAAAATTTCGTTCGCGAACGCTTCTTGCTTAACACGCTTAATAATCAGTTGGTAAACTTTACAGATAATTCCGTAAGACCAAACTATTCACAAAAGGTGCAAAGCGCAATATCATAGACAGGCAAAACCAGCAGCCAGTCGGAAAAGGTAAAAAAGTTAGATTACAAGTTTTGTAAGAGAAAGCACACGGCTCATGACAGCTTATGCTAATTCACGCAACCTCAGAATGAATAATGTATGCTTCTACCATTGTAGCAAAGTTTGTTGAAACAACGTACATACACATTATATGTATACTTTAACGCTCACCGGAAAACCATGCCTTACCTGTATCCGCGCTCTGATCTGGTTCCGCTGCTTCGCCGTACTATCCGTCCCATTCCCAGCACTACCCGTCGGATTTGACAACAACGCCCTCCCCTCAGTTTCCCTCCTTATCGTCGAGCCCCTTGACAACTTGGACTCTTCGCCAGTACTAATCGACGTCCCAATCTCAGCCTCGCGTTTCTTCAACGTCAGGTCGATCCGCACATAAATAACAATGGCAGCCAGTAGTGGTGTAAAGTAAAAGAGTATCAAGTCCGCTCCAAATATGACGGCATAGTACTTCTCCGATAGCCGGAATTCACACATATCGCGATCGGGATACTCGCGATGCGGTTTCACTTCGGTTAGGCCCAGCCACGGGGAGCAGTAGAGGGCGGCGGCCAGCCAGGAGCAAGCGATGATCTTGCGGGTGCGTTCCACGGTGCAGACTTTGCGGGCGAGGAGGGGACGGCAGATGGCCACGTAGCGCTCAAAGGTCATCATGGACATACTGCAAAAAAGGCCAAATAAGTGAAGTAAAGACAAGAAACGACAATAATAAAGCTGACTGCTTGGTAGCAACTGAAAATGTACTGCGTTAAATTGTATGGAGTGTCAAATGCTGGAATTGCAATTTAGTACAATTCCGATAGTTTGATATAGTTTTCCGCAGCTACTTAACCTTTGAGTTACTTAATTATCCATTAGCTGCTTAGCATAAGTACGGTCATATAGTTAACTAACAATGTCAACACCGTGTTTTCTGCGCATCCCGACTGTTATACAGACTGTAAACGTGTATATTACCAAGATTGTCAATGTATAATTAATTGTCGAATTTTGAAAAATAGACTTTTGATCTGATGTTACGACAGGCATGTTTTTAACGATAAACTGTCTGTCTTTTCCCCAATTACTCACAACCAGCATATTCCCCTTGCCCTCCGGGAACAACATCTGCGATTGCATAACTCTCCTTCGGGAATAATTGTTTCCCTTAAGTTATTCATAACTAGCTCTCATACAAAATTAATCTAGCACCCACAAATGCGACCTTTCTCAAGATTTCAATACACGTGTGACCAGTGATGCCTCGGAGAGTATAATTGGACATTGATATTTAACGACCACTCATCAACCTCTGAATGATCAAAGAGCTCTGGTATTCCAAACATTCTGACAACGGCGTTCCTTCGCAGCACATGACCAGCATCACATAATCCATAAATCGTTTTTTATGTTTGCAGGTTTAATTGAAATTCTGCACCGTATGTTGCGTAATAATGAATCTATCTAATGAGACAGCATTTTTCAAAAGAGTAAACGACCGATCGAAAACATATTGTAAATAAAGGGTTTTGCTCACGACTCCATAATCATAATCTGGATGAGAAACACATAAATACCGCTGTTCAGTTTATAGCAAGCATTCGCTGTAGAATTACCTTGTGACACCGGCGTTAATCCCGAAGAAATTGAGAAATATGAATATCGAACATCCGACTTGACCGAGGAACCATTGATTTCCCAAGTGGTACGTGACGATGGCTTCCGGGATGGCTGTTATGCATACTAAAAGGTCCGCATAGGCCATTGAAACCTACAAAAAGAAATCGGGGATTATGTGCATATTTATAGGACGAACCATTTAAATACCGGTTTTTATCGAAAGGTCTATGTATTCGTCTTTTGAATTAACAATTTAATACCTTTATTGGGGCAACAAACGGTTGGAGATAATTGAAAAGATCTTTAGATAGAACGTTCCAAGTAAAACGCCTGGTTTAGTTTAATCACCTGTTTATTAGGAAAAACAGGGATTACATAAGCTGGCCGTTCATGCTTTTCGCCTTTCCGATATTGCATTTTTCTCGGAACGATTTCAGTTACGATACATGTTACGAATTTATGGGTTAATCTTCGTTAAATTAATTGAGGTTTGTGATATTTTTTATGTAATTAGCCTCGTATTTGTTATATTATATTTTGTTATTTGTTATATTATTTGTTATAATATTTGCTATATTATTAATTTTGTTATAATATTTGTTATATTATTTGTTTTATTATATTAGTATTAAAAATCGCCAAAACTTTGACGACAAAAAACAAAAGTTTACATTCTCAAAATTAACTTTGCGTGTCATGGATTTGCTTCATACAAAACGTGACGATCTCGTTGACGTAACAAAATCAAAGCACAAACGAAATCTGTAACTATTTCCTGGAAGTAATGAATCGATCTG
>JAQGAU010005494.1:0-10227 GCA_034698045.1 Paramacrobiotus richtersi
CCACCGCGGAACAGCGCATATTCCCAGTACACAGGCAATTCAGACGGTGGCTTCAAGCTGTTGTACATTCCCTGTTTATCAGTAGGCGAAACTGTACTTACTTGTAATTATGCAGTACTGCTGGCAAGTTAATACTAGTGTCTGTTAGTTAATAAGAGGTGGTTAGCAAAGACCGATTACAATTTGCAAAAAATTGAGCTAATATTTCCAGATAATAGCAAAGATTAATTTTCAAATATATTTTCAATGCAGCGTAAATTTGTTTCGTCTTTAATCGAAAACGAACTGCATGGAAAACATTCTGGTAATTGTAATTTGTGTAAGTAAGTAATTATCTGTAGCATTCAAGGTAATCCAGAATCAATCCTAGAACTGGTACTATATACGAACCCAAAATTGCTGAATCGTAGAGAATGTGGCAACGGGGTGAATGCCATCCATCCAGTTCTTATTTTGCGTCCCAATCTTATTAACCAACCACAGCGTCCATGGGCTCTCCAGGTACGTTTGATTGGGATCACGAAATGTACTAATATGTCGTACTGTGTCCCGGCTGGGAAGCACCGGTAACTGCTCCATTTGGCCAATAAAAAAAGCAAAAACAGGAACACCTGCAAAAACCTCGTCTAGGTGTCTTTTCCCAACACTACCTAGTCGTGGCCAAACGAACACAATTGCAGAGACCTGGAGACGTAATTCGCTACTGAGTAAAACGTTAGTTACGAAACCTTAGCAACATCGTGCATTTGGAGATTTTCTGTGCAATATGAGAACAATCAATGCTGATCTGCAATTGCAACATTAGTTTTACTCTCCGACTCGTAAAATATTGCCGTAATGCAAATCATATGAATATCAACGGAAAATTGTGAAGTCAACATCCAGAAAAATGAAAGGTCACGACGAATGCATAACATGATTAATTGCAGATACGTCAGAGTCGTCAGTCAACCTACATGTACTGTGGATGCGGTGTTGCTGAATTCAGCTGCTGAATTTGCAGAGTTTACTACATGCGTCTAAACTAAATAAGATTTTCTGTATTAATTATTATTATTCATCGAAGCTGACAAGTTAAAAAGTGGTATACTGACAACTGGCAAGTTGTCAGAACGCTACTTTGTGATGACTGCACATCTATCTGTATGCTTCGTGTAGTTGTTAATTTAGCATTCACAAAATTAATGTTACTTTGTTCATGACGTAACTCGCAATACCAAAATATGTTCAAACGTCGTTCGAAGCGAAACATTGCGATTCCTAACACTCAAAGTACTCATTTCGTCTTACGTAGAAGGAACTTTCACTTTTCCCCAAAGACAGCAAGTAATCAAAGTAATTTTTATACTCTAAAGCACCGGAAGTCAATATAGAACCAACTATTAAACTTCGGCCAGTTGAACCAGTTGTAACCCGAAAACTACACAGCAACGATGAGACACACAAAACGTAACCTCAACATTAAACAAAAATTTAAGATTACACTTGATAATCTACTTATTACTAATACCCGTTCAAACAACCTAAAAGTCGTCAAGCGAGCACATGAGACGCTCATCCTCTGCAGTTTCATTGGAAAGACAAATCTCCGCTAGCGGATTCCGGGCCGATTCTCCAGATTGCTGGGAAAGACCGTCCGCGACACCGTTGTCACCTCGAGGGAATCCCTCCTCCAGGTCCAAGTATTCACTTCCGCTGTCCTCTTCAGCTAATTCACGTCCATTTTCTCTGTCTTCAACAATTTCCATCGCCGCCACCTGCGCCACAACACCATGGCTAACGTTTTCATCCTGTGTCGGAGCCGCTGCAACTTTCGCTGGCAGCGAAAGTGGCGGTATGTCCTGCAGACCCAGGTGCCTTTCCAGTTTGTGCTGGCGAGACAGAAGGTTCTGCTGCGCAGCAAGCATCCTCTCCAACATGGCGTGGCATTGAGCTAGGGTGCACGCGAGATCCGCTACAGAAGGCCCTCCGATTGGATGTGCGTATATTCGCTCAACAGGCTGAGAAAACAGCGGCGGAGAGGCAGTGATCGGATTCTCCGCGTTTGTTACAACCTCCTAAAATATAAATATATGCAGCTAAATCCTCGAACAAAAAAACAAACGTATAACTTAGAGAATTATCTTGACGAAGTTAAAAAGCGAAAGTCGCACAGGAAACCTTCGAAAATGAGTTACATACGTGCGCCACGGTACGACACAATTTTTCCGTACGCCTTAAATGGTCTGCTTATTATAACTGAAACGTACCTTTTCCGCAGTTGTATTTTTCGCCTTACGCGGCCGCTTTTGGTTTTTAGTCGGAATAACGTTTGCGGTACGTCCGATAGTTATGGCTGCCGATTTTGCTGGTCTTCCTCTGGCACGTTGTTTCCCATTTCGGACCACCGACACACCTTTCCCACAGCCATCTGCGTCCTGGCCACAGCACTGGTTCGCTTCGACGGCACACCTTTTCTTCGTAGCAGCAGCCCTTTGGGATCGTCTCGGTGGTTTCTGTTCGGTTTTAGATTTCGACGGAGTGGACAACGGCTGTTCGGTATGCAGCTGGCTGGGTGTTGTCGCTGTTGTGTTCAGTTGCTGTTGAGATGGTGGGAAGAAGTTATACATTCCCATCATTTCTGGTGGGCCTACTACAGAGGACGATTGCGGCTGGGAACTGCTGAAATTAATCGGAAAAGAAGGAGACATCATCATTTGAGCCCCCGGGAAGGGCTGTGTATAGGGCTGACTCTGAGAATAAAACGGACGATGGTATCCTCCAATGGAATTCTGGGAAAACTGGCTGTTGTTGAAGCCATCGTTTACCAGTCGCGTTCGCTGCATCGTGGCAAAAAGGAAACAAAACTGCCGTATTGAAATATAGCAATTTATGTCACGTGCAAAAAAGATTACAAGAAATAAACGTTTACAACGCTGCAAAACTGAAAAATTATTGTATGCACTGCATGACTTGACTGCACTGGGTATGGCTACGAGATATGCCTATAAGCCCTTATAGGCATATCTACGAGTCCGGTTGACCACGTGATTGATCAAAATGTGGAAAAAAAAGCGCTCCGCCCCTTGCTACAGGCCAGAAACGACCGTCGGCACCGGTCGCTTGCAAAAATCTCAGCCGACATTCCCCCTAATTAAGGATTCGGTGACCATACATGAACCCAATATTAAATAATTATTCATACTGAGGCTTAATTTCGTACATGTACAGGTGCACTGTTCGGTTCTTTTTGCACGAGCCTCCGATATGTAACGCAGTAATATTAATACAAAAACAGTCAGCTATCCACTATACTTATTATTTCTTACTTACGATAGTTAATTATTGCAGTCCGTAGTTTGACTGAGTTCGGATGTTCATTCGACCGGATGCTGAAGTCCCGTAATGCCGGGTTATCCGCTCTTGTGACTTAGTAATATTTTCGATGTGGTTTTAATTAATACTAACTGAGCCATAGCGATAATATTATTATTAGTGTCGGTCATGGTACCTCGCGTCTTAGCCCAGCTCGTACGCCACGAGAAAGAAGCATGTATTGAACAATAAGGCCGACATGAAATTTTTCGAACTTCTCCTCTTTACGAGTATTTTCATCCTGCAGTGCTACCTTCCATCAACGGTCCCATTTAATATTGTCCTCATAAACTGTCTGCATTAAGAGCAATCTAACGGCTAACCACAAGCCATTACAAATGTTCACAAGGTCGACACATCTAAATCACGGGGCAAAAATGCAAGAACGACTATAGAAAAGGAACTGTGAAAGACAATACAGAAATTACATTTTTTCCGGGAAAATCAAACGCGCTGACGCAGTAATTTGGCCAAACGACGAAGTTTGGTTTGCTCGCTCTCGATGTATGCTCTTGTCTCCCAGAGCATTTCAATCAACTGCAACACAGGAAATGTTGTACAACGAGACCCACTGTAAAAAAGCCGATAAACAAACCGTTTCGTCATGTGTGCAATCGAGAGGAATTTCCCTTGAAAACTGGGGACTGAACCGGAAGAATGGAATATTGTGAGACTCACTGAAAACACAACGACCCAAATGGTGGTATAACGGATAAATGGAGATACATCATACAATGTCCAGAAAATTTAATCATTAATGCATTCCCTTACCACCATGCCCTGCAAGAAAAACAAAGTAAGGGAGATGTCGCACTCTAGCGTTCAAAAGTTCGACTGACCGTGCTCTGTCCACTACTCGACCTTCGCTTTGGCATGCTTGTTCGATGATCAGTCTGCCGAGTGCAGAAGCATTCAGTCCAATCTTCGCTGCATCCCAGACTTTCTCGGGCCAATACACGTCAATACTAAAATGAAATAAGTATTTAACAGCACTATTTCAGAAACACTTACATAAAAATGCGCAGATTCATATCGAAGAGTGACGTACCTGGGAACAGAAAGCATTGGCTGACGCCCTGTTCCGAGCGATAATACGCACAATATTTCCTGAACTTCATCTTTTCGACCCTGCAACAAGCATCGCAATAAGAACAGATAGCCAGGAACCTGAAATTCAGTGACTCTTATTACTGTACCTGGTTTTTCAAGTACGCATTATAGTCGAAGATTTCGGTTAAGCAGTCAAGTGTGGGGTTGTTAGCCATTAAACCTCCGTCCAAAAAATTTTCGGCCGATCGAAAATAAGTCGGTGCTGCTCCAGATGCACTAAATCAAGAATCCCAAAAATGTAGAGCTAAAATTATCGTAAAGACAAATCAAGACAGAGAACTTACCGAGCAGCTCGCCAAACTAACTGATCTGTAAAATGCTACTGTTAACTGGACTGTATTTCAGGAATGGTTCTAGTAAGCACACTTTCCGGAACGAAAACTACCTTACCTTTGGGTTCTAAAGGTTTGCATAACACTTTCGGACCGCTTTTGGTAGGAATAGATTCGATATGATTAGGACGCAAAGGGTGATCGTAGTTTCGAAAGATATGCAAAGCAGGAGGATGACGATCCACAAGAAGACTTGGGATTAATACTCTGCCAATTTTAAAAATCATTTTTTCTTAAATGCTAAAAACACCATGTACATCAGTTATGTACGCACTTTGGTCCAACTATATCCGTCATCTTTGTATCAACACCAAACTCCTCTTGCAAGACGCTCTCAAATGTTTCGGCGGGGTAAGGACGTGATCCAACGAAAATTTTATCTTTCATGGAAAAGTACAACCCCATAATATGACGCATATCCTTTCCTGAAAGCAAATGCACCTAAGTTCAATTTTCCCAAGACGTCAAGAACAACAGATCTAACCTGTTGCCAGTGCCAGAGCGATAGATGCACCGGTACTTGTTCCAGCTACCCAGTCAAAACATTCAGACAGTGGACGCTTAACCAAATCTTCGACGGCCATAAGTAATTCAATTAGCACCAATCTATAAAAAAAAAACCGAAATCATAAAGAAAACGGCGAATTCATTTGGATTACGAACCCTCGTATTCCGCCACCTGTAAGAGAAAAATTTTTGTTTTCCTTCGGTACAGAAAAGCGCAGCACAAAGCAAACCTACCATCCAGGCATAACACTCGGCTTTTACGCTTCGGACCCAACACGACAACTGAATCGTCCATCCCATCGTCATCTTCGTCAACGCTCTCTTCAAAATTGTCATCCAAAAATTCCAAACCAGCGGGAAGATTTTCATCCGGAAGTTGACCATGTTTCTTCATTTCATCGTGCAATTGTGTGCGGTACTTTTGTATCAAAGGGGAAAATGTGTTTGAAGTCGTTACAGAACCAGTGGCAATACTTAAAGCCAACATCAGTTCATCCCGACGTTTGCTCAAAGCGCAGTTATCGGCCAGATGGAGCGCTGTTTCACCCGCCTTGTTCGTAATGGTCATGTTTGCTCCAAAAACTACCATGGCCTTTACGATGTCCAACGAACCGTAGATAACGGCAATGTGGAGCGGTGTATTTCCTTTATAATCAACCGTGTCAATTTTTGCTCCATTACTGAGTAAGACAATAGCAGAATCCAGTCTCGATCGCATCACCATGAGATGTAAAGGAGTCTGCAAATAAATCGGGTTTTTCGAGCTCTTGTATAATCCAAAGCAAAGCAACTCAACCCCATAACTTCGATTTTGCTGTTTTATGAATTGATTAACTTAACTGTCTGATAACTTGGACAACTACAAGTAGCTCTGTATAACCTACCTCTCCCAGATCATTTCTGCTTTCGACGTTCACTTTGCACGCTACAAAGCGTAAAGTTCCGATTTTGTTTTTACACCAATGTAATGGTCCACCGCCAAACTTAATACCGCTCGGATCCAACAGATCAGAATAAACTTTGCAAAGAGATTCGGCACATCTGCAAAACGACACGAACAAGCCACAGGTAAACGAAAGAACAAACCGAAAAAGTGCAGTTCGAAAAATTTCGATGTATCTTACTGCATTTGTAGTGATTTCGAACTGGCACTGGCATTCACAGGAACAACACCATTTTGAGCTAGATCCGCTCCATTAAGGAACAGGGCATCAATACAGTCCTGCTTTGCAGCCATGCATGCGAGCAGCAGCGGAGACTGGTCAGCATGATTAACGGCATTAATCACGGGCGAACAACGCGTTCCCAGAAGCTATACGTGTAAATACAACAACTAGCGTGAAGGTGCACAAACTGGTGTATCATCATTTACTTTTATTATTTCAGGACTTGCAGTGGCGGCATAATGGAAGACTGAGTCTCCTAGATTGTTCACGATATCCAACCGGCAATCCAATTCCAACAACCGGCCGATCAAATCAACGTGGCCTCTTTTTATGGCGACATGCAAAGGAACCTCACCGTTGGCAGGATTTGAGAGATCAATATCTCTAAAATAGGAGGCACAAAAGACGTTTATAACGCACCCAATATCAGTTTATCTACGAATTCGTCTAAAAAACACCAACGTGCAAAGCTACGTAACACCAAGTCCAGAAAGATTATGCTTTGATCATAAGCGCTGCAGTGTCGCGTAATATTACAGGACTCATTAGCAATAGGGCGAAAAGCTTATAATATTATGTTAAACGTTTAGGGAAAAATAGTCCTTCAAAAAACAAGTTATAATTTACCTGACGATGGAGTCGTTCTTCCACGCTTCTAGCCAACCGAAAAATGTGATAACATGTGCAGCTGGCCAATCCTTATTTGCTGCCGTAAAACTACACACATTTTTCACAGTAATGGGATTCCAAAATTCCGGGATGCCGGGGAGTTGACTGAGTTGGGCTACCACACTGAACAGAACATCGAATTCTTCGTTAACTTTATCTTGCGATGGAGAGCGGAAAATCCTGGAAAAACGTATTTATCAATCATGACATTACACAAATTACAAACAACAGACTTACGAATATACGCAATCAGGACCAAGAAGAACCAAATCGTAAACGACGGATAATTTTCTCACAGTATCCGCATCCAGATTCGCAGGTTTCTCCCCAACGGGCTTGGCGTATACAGCAAAAGGAGCTTTGAACTTACACAGGCTAGCAGCCATATAGTCATTCTCTGTTCCAGGAACCACCGTGTACATGAAAGGTAAAATTAACTCCGTCAGCCTCTTCTGTCCGCGAAAAATACTAGGCAAGGTGCTGCGAATATAGTCCATGGCAAACTGGGGCAGCTCCTGCCTGCTGTCACTTAAAAACTGGAGCTGACACTTCAATTCCGCAAACAGTCAGGCTGCCACAATCTATATAGCAACTCACGCATCTATTTTGTCTTCCAAAGCCGAAGGACCAAAGGGCTATTTCTACTCGAGAATTATGCTATGGAGAAATGCTGAAGAACGACAAGCGAGGAAAATAATGCGATGCTGGGTAAAATTTCCAGCTAATAAATTTTCTGATTCTGATAATCTGATTTCGCATTTCTGTTTTATTTTGGTTTCGAAGTTCTGACAGTTTAGCTGACGTTGCGCCGAACTACCGAAATAACGGCACCCCCGGAATTGTTTCACGGCGGCCGCCCCGAAACGAATGGTTCGACGCGACAGTGTTTTGCTGCGTCATCGCAGTGATTCATGACGTTTCCTGTCCCGTTTATTTACCAAATAAACTGCAACCCAGCTGATACCAGGAACTAACAAGTTACAAGTAAAGTCGCTGAAGAATATTAATTGTGGATACACTGAAGAATATTTGGATTTCCATTTCCTTTCATCACCTTTAACATTATCATACATTCAGTCCTGGACTCCTGGATAAATTACATTGTTAGTCCCGTCTTCCGATAGGAGTGTTTCCGATATTTGCGGAGTTTTATCGGATCTAAACGGAGTAAACTGCGATATTTGTCTAGGTCCGTCCATAACGCTTCCAATTTCCAAGCGAGGGATTTCCTGTTCTTTTCTGAAAATGAACCGGGACGGTCAAGAGAGTATGGACGAAAGCGATTCGGTGGATGGCGATGATTCTATTTTGCAAGGACCAGAATCTACGGTTGTCTCCGATGCCGAATTGGTTACAATGTCAATTCCCGAACTTAATCGTCGTCTACGCGGTCTGGCAAAAGAAGAAGTTAAGCGTTTAAAACAAAGAAGGCGAACCCTGAAAAACAGAGGATACGCTGCGGTAAGCAAACACGAAGTTGCCAAAGGGCGCAGTGCTGTATAATTTACTGTTTAGCGATAAAATCAGACTCGAATAGTTGTGTGATTGAGATTACTTACCATTACCTACCATAGGGTATTAATTGTTAGTTTACACACTGGTAATTTACTTCCAGTGAAACTTGCGAATTTTGCAACAGTGTACTGGCTAGAGAAACGTTGGATTATCAGTGAAAAAATAGCATTTGATACGAATGTGTGCATGTTGCAGAATTGTAGAAATCGTCGTCTGGAGCAGAGAGACACACTGGAAACGGTGCGCGACAATTTGTTGGCTGAGATAAAAAGAGCGAAAGATGAAACTAAAGCTATTGAATCCGGTAACAATGTAACATACGCGACACAGAAAGTTCACTAATAACTCTGTTGTGGCTTAGTTTCGACGTCTCGTTTTTTGCAGATGTAGTCAATCTGAAAATCCAACTTGCCGCCGCGGGGAAATCGCTTTAGAGACTAGTTATATTCCGATTTGTAAATATACTTCCACTGAAAGAGGAAAACTCCTGGAAGATTCCTGTAAGGCAGATTTGATTATCAGAGTACTCACTCTTGGAGGCTGGAATGAGGTTTCGACTGCGGATGCAAGTTCGCGGGTTGCATTAATATTGTTGTACATTTTCAGCATGTTTTGTTGGTAAAGCGAACTGGATCAAATGCACTCTTAGTCAGCTTGTTGTATGTACGTTAACAGGCAGATAAATAAGGCTATGGCCGAATCCACCATTGAAGTTCACTGTTTTTGTTTGCACCCCTAATCCAGCAGCAAACTCTTCCTTTATTTATAGTCGCTTCGTGGCGAATGAGATACTCTACTTTCATTAATATTGTTTTTGATAATACAGAACAGCAGTCGTTACATCGTGATTTTCTGCGAAGTGGTTAAGGTTGCACCATTGAATTTTTATCCCTCAGGATTTCGTTATGCAGATGATATTTTTTCCTTCTACAGTTTTACTGTTCTGCGCTGGAATTGTATTGATTAGTGGATTCGACTATAAATACGCATATATAGTAATACGATTCTTTTTTTTTCGACTTTACTGTAGAACGATAGTAACTAACAAACGCTTTCCGAATGCAATAGAGTGGATCACCATGTTATCAGAAACAGAAATCAAATATCACATCACCGCAAAATATGGTAGTAAAGCAAAGAAGGAGCAGCAACTGATTTGCAACAGACTCAACAAGAATGACCAGATTAACCAGCAAGTCAAGCTGCCGATGTTAAAAATTATGGAATACATCAACGGTCTGACCATTATAACAATAAACGAACGCGGTACCAATCGGAAACAGGATTCTTAACACACTAACAAATGGCTACCGCATAGCTGACATACATAGAAAGAGATTAATTACTCAAGCAAAAAAATCCAGAGAAAAACACCATTAGAAAATATTCATAAATAAAATGCATCATTGTAACCACACGCCAAACACTCACTCTTCTGACTTAGATTCTTCATCGCATTTTGGTTGACTTGATCTGGCGCTCTTAGCCGGTGTGAACAGCATCATCGATGCTGCACGTTTGATTCCGGAACCGGAGCGCGTGCCGAGACCAGAAAAGACTTTGGAGACGCGCAG
>JAQGAU010005495.1:0-10226 GCA_034698045.1 Paramacrobiotus richtersi
ATAATAATAACGGTCCTCCTGTGTCCTCCGCATAATAATAACGGTCCTCCTGTGTCCTCCGCATAATAATAACGGTCGTCCTGTGTCCTCCGCATAATGATAACGGTCCTCCTGTGTCCTCATCTCATCAATGAACGTGTCCTTCAACAGGAACTGATCACCACGAAGAGATTTCTGCATGACACTGGAGTCAATTTCTTCAGCGGATTTTGGAGCAGCTAAAGGGATTTCTTCCCTTTTTCGCTTTCTTTCAATTGCACGTTGCATTGCGTTGTATGACGGCAACTTGACGGTAGCTGCAAGCGGCATTGCTCCTGTAACGTTCTGATGGATTTGACGGGGCCATTCCATACTAACACCTGCACGTTTCTTCATGTCTGATGTTGCTTTTGCTGCCGCAACAGCGTTGGGATCAGCCAGATGGGTGTGGGATGTTGAGGTGACAACGGCGCCGGTTGCCGGAAAATAACGCAGTCGTCCATTACATCGCTCCCGGTCACGGCAACGCCAAGACTGAAACGTCTCTTTCTTTTTCTCCAAGGTATACATGTAGTTGTCGTGAACCAACACTTTAGCTTCTCGGTTGGAGTCAATAAAACAGACTTCGTTCATTTTAACAGCAAAAATCAAAAATACTTGATAATGTGCAGTATCAGATTTTGATTTTGCAGACAAATCGTCGCTTCAGATTGACAACTGCGGATTTTGCGACAAATCGAGGAAATGAGGAAAATTTGTCGATGTGTAACGCGGATACATAAGCGGATATATTTGCGCAGAAGAATGCGATTCGCGGATACATTTAATCTGTCTTAATTTATCTGTACAATGTATTTGATCGTCTTTGTGCTCGTAGACTGCATTACACAGCTAACTGCTGACTACTATAACTACTGTAGTATCTCATCAACAGTGATGCAACGGTCCTCGAACAAAAATTAAAGTAGTTATCGCTAACTGCTGACTAAACGTACTGCGGTCCGGCATTCGGCGCTAAAATATTATAATTACACAGAAAATATCATCTTAAGTAGAGCTAATTTCATTTGAAACGCAAATCCAGCTTTCTAGCGTATAAGCATTAGCATAGCTAATCTGAGTGAATGTTATATTCAGCTTGCTGGGATAAAACTAGTGTACTCTCTGAACGGTTCCTGACCATTACGCTGTAAGCAAATCATTATTATGCAGCAGTATGCAGGTACACACGCAATAACACTGGTTAAGCAAAGGTCACACTATATTAAAGGTCGTCAAACGACGAAGGGTCGGGCGACGAAACGTTGGCGACGAAACGACGGGACACCTGAAAAAACGTCCAAACGGACTTTGTGCAAGTTTTTTAAGAACGCCTGTGAACCCAGGTGCCCTGCAATACGTTCATAACGTGGATAAAGTACCGGAAAGCTTACTTAAAGAGCCTTTTTTTGAAATTCAGTGCATAACTCAAGTTATAACGAAAAAACCAAATAAAAAATAGTTTTTTTGCGATATTTCACTTTAGAAACGGTTAATCAAAAAAAGGCTCTTTAAGGTGCAAGAGAATGTTATTTAACACATTTCAGCGCTGTTTTCTGAAAAAAGTGACATTTGTAACTCTGTAGAAAGGCGTTCAAAGTTTTATTTTAAAAATTAAATTTTAAAATTTACGGTACTTAGTTTTTTTAAACAAAAATTTCTTGATGTGAACAAATCCTTTACTAACAGTCCCGCATGAACTTAAAGGAAAACTTTTCCTCTAAAGCAGCAGAAACAGCTTCAAACACAGCCAGTGTGAGCATATATTGACGGCCTTAACGATAATATGCAAACAGAAGAAATTAGCTGCAATAACATCGGGCGCCGAAAACTGAAAAAAATTTTCATATCAGTCAACATAGTATCAACAGTGAACGTACCCGCAAAAATGCCTACTTAAGCTTGTGACCACAATGTCATATATATCATGATAATTAATAAAAAGTTATCACGCTGCTAACCAGCCAGCCAGGAGCCGTTCAAACCGGCACACTAATTTGCCTTTGTTCCCCTTATCAGCCACCTGATGAATCGCTATACCAAACACAAGCCAAAGATCCGCCATAAAAGTCTCAAGAGTCGGAATCAAACAGTGTAACCAGCCACGAAGCCGCTCGCTAGTACTAGTAATTAGAGAGGACAATGAGATTGTTTACTGACTTTACTCTATACCATAGTACAGCCTAATATCTCGTTATATCAGGGTATAAAGTACAGATAAACAAGGAGTGTTTTCTGATAACTAGCGATGGGCTTCGTTTTGCACTATACACCCTTGTAAAATGGTAATCTTTTATGTCAGAAACTGGACAAGTTTTCCGCCTCGATACTTCTGCGGGTGTTGCGCACGGGGCATGTAGCTTGTTATTGGGAATACCTGATGTAAAAAACGCTGTTTAGCGGTTTGTTTTGGAATCATGGGGACGGAACCTCTAACTCGGCACGTGCAGTTAATGTTGGTTTGTTTCTACACGCTGTTTAACATCACTATCGGCACCATACTCGTACATCACCGATACAATGGACAAATTTCTGCGAAGCCAGTTTATAGTATCACGAGTAATATTCGCTCCATTATCAGACAGGAATTAGACGACCGTGATCTGGTACGTTTTACATTATTAATTTGTGTGTGTTTGCGGTCCATCTAGACTGTTTTTACTTTAGCTTTGTTAGATTTGTCGTGTAAATATAAGCTGTGTGTGAGAAACATTCTATCTGAAGCTAGTTACGTCGAGCGAACAAGGACAGAAAGTTCTGGAATATTCCAGAAGCAGTGCTATACAGTATCGCAAACAAAACCAGCTACAGCGAGATAGCGATAACACTAAACGGGATGGCATATAAATTTATAATCAAACATAACCGTATCTGAGAGCTGAAAGTTGTGGTTTATACATTTCTCAGGTTTACCTGATTACGGCCAATCCCAGTGACACGTGTTTAGCTAAACTGGGACGACCGCCGGAGCACTTCGACGACAGCCTGCCGGTCAAATTCGTTCTGCTCATAGATGATCAACAATGTGATGAAGGCTTTTACGCAAAACTACACAACGCCCGACAGAAAGGTTATGCTGGCGTCATCGTACATGCAGCATCGATTCACAGCGAAGGCGCTCTGTTTTCAACCGTCAAAATACCGGATTATGTTGCTGATAATATCGAATTTAATTTGGATTTTATTGGTTATAATCACGGCGTCCAGCTAAAGAAATATGGATTTCGGCACTCTGCAAATGCCAGGTTGGGTTGCTAATAAAATTTTGTGGAAGAATTTAGTGTACCAGCGAAGGCGTTGTTCTGTTGTGGCTTTGGCCTAATGAAGTAAATAAGTCTTTTACTTCGTTGTGCTACTTGTTATTTCTTTGTTTCAGTTTAATTTATTGTGCTGGTGAGATATGCAGAGCAGCATCCGTGATTTGCAGATCAGTAGATTTTGTGCGAGCTCGGTTATCAGGCGACAGCATAGATTACGATAGATATGAGCTGTTGTTACTGACTGGTTAACCTAGCAAATCTTTAAAAAAACGCAGAGCCCAGAAATAACCATACTGTAAGCGATCGCTGAAATGGCACGCAGAGTGGTATATTCGGTAACATGCGCTTCGAATATCCCTACTCTGCCTATAAGCCCTCATCACACTGCCAGTCCCGCTGGGGTGTTGTATGCGGTAGGGCAAATTTTCGTGCCATTTCATCGATCGCGTACAGTAATTTTATACACAGATTCCTCCTGAGGTTCACGGAGTTGATGCACGAACATGTGACCAAACATTCCAAAGAATTGGACCGGCCAGAGCCGAACAGCGATGCGTATGATTTCCTTCACAGCTACACCGCGATAACAGATTACATTTACTTTCTGCTTGCCCGACCCTTCGCCGAACACCGAACGGCGTTCAGCGATACCGCGATAATAGTTATTCTTTATACTCTGGCCATTTCGACAGCGGTTGCGTTGATTACCTCGCTGTTTGTCTTCTTGAACAAGCATCGGGAAGGTGCCGCACGCCTCGCTGCACCCGCACCACCGGTAAGCTGAAAGCCTTCAAGTCTTAAATCGGGATTTGTTAAATTATAAAGCACCAAATAAGGTATGTATCAGGAGCACTTCTAAATACGCAAAGCACCTCATAAACCACCGAATGCCGCTTAGAAGAGGAAACCCTTAGCAGCCCATTTAACTGAAAGTGGAATCGGTACATCGGTAGTGTTCGTAATCTTTGTAACATGAAACAGTTTCCATAGGATATTAAACAGTTTTATACCGTGAAGCAGTTTTGTCTTACGATATCAGAATAATTGTTCTCGCGTGTTGTTAATAGTCAGTTTTGTCGTGTTTCTGTATGACTAAGGGAGATCAAGCGTATGGTCATAAGTATTGGCAAAATCACAAAATCCCGCGCTTGCATGTTCTATGCTAACCAGCAATTACTGTATAGCCAGTAAAATAATGGACAATGTGCAGACGTCCGTTTATGCGCGCAATGCGTGGTTGTTGCGCAATAACCGCAAAAATGTTCGAACACATTTGCTGACGTAAAGAATTCAGCTTTCATCCAAAGCTTCTTGAAACTTTTATGACAAATCCACGTATGAATTCTGAACGTTTTGACCCATACTCATCCCGGCGGGATAGGTATTCCTAAAATTTTACAATCAATTTCAGAAACGTTCTAGTTAAAATTTTAGTACCATCTATATACTCCTTGACAGAAAATGATTCACAAATAAAGCAATTTAATTAAGAAATCACAACGTTACAGCACGAAAACGTACTTTTTTTGCACTAGTTTATCGTCTGGGAACCTTTGCCGGTTGATGAAGTAGACCAACAACCATTTCCTGGGAATGAAGCAGAAGAATAACCTTTACCGGCGAATCAAGCAGGCCAGCACCTTTAACCGGCGAATAAGAACTTTTGACCAGGTCTTCCTGAAGTTGTATGCCGCCAATTCGTCAAACCTGACTAGATACGTAAATTAGCATTAGCGAAACGGTAACCCGGTAGCTATCTGATATGTGTATATCCTCCAATCTTTCCTTCTGACTCTTTCCAATACCGGTTTCCAAAAACACTGTCTGTGATTCATTGATCTGCATGTAATACAAAAACGTGTCAAAACGGTTTAAATAAAACCAAAAAACGTTTTTAGCGCTATAAATCAGCACGATATTCTTTGTGGATGCCGGATGTCAGCAAGCAACAGCTTACGTGATTGCAAAACCGAATTGTGCTCGCAGCATCCGGCTGGTGTGCAAGCCTTGGAAAAACTTCAAACACAAACGAGTATACCTAAAATTCCTTTCAAACCAATTCATTTGAAACCTACGTGAAAACTGCACGTCTACCTGCATAACGAATGCAGCATCGAAACGGCACTGATGGAGACTGATGCGGTCGAGGTACTGCAGCTTAGGGATAACGAGCCGTGGACGTGGCATCCAGGGACGCTTAACGCTGCTGCTTGTGAAAATGGATCCTTCGGCCATGTTAGCCTGCCGCCGCCGACCACCCTGACAGCTGGCAGCGTCGTTCCCGGGTAACAGATTCGACTGCCATCATGCGAGCCTTCGCTAATGACCAGCACAGATCACATGAACTTGCCTGTGCATTGTCCGCTTCCACTGGACTTTTCCGTGAACCATCTACCAGTTTCCATGATTGCGGACATCTTTAATTGCTTATTTACATACCAGCAGTCCCTCCTGCGTCGGATGTGAGTTGCATATGGGACGGTATTGTGGCGCTGCGCCGGGACCAATCATCAATCTGAGCGAGCGGTCGTTGAGCACGCTTCCTTACTGGCACAACTTTTGGAAGACGACGATTGATACGTTTGTAGGTACGTACTACGCTTGTGCCCTGACAGCTTTATGTGTCTACGATCGTGCGTGTCTCTGTGCATTATCTCCGTGCTGCTGTACATAACTTCCTATCCCCCGAAAACAGCTTGCGGTGGGCGCACTGGATCGAATAAGTGTACGTAATGGCAGCGTATGTCCGCCAGACCCACCCGGACACGACTGCTGAGTACATTCGAACTTGCGATGTGGTCACGCGGAAATGGTCAACCCGGACTGCTTCATTGGTGGTCCGCATGCCTGGCAATTGACAGCTACATGTGCGTGCCCGTCATGTTTCCGCGAGCCGACGAGAGGTATGCCGATTCGGTACGAGCCCTCCGACTTGTCAACTCAACAATTTCGCACCTAACATCGTAAGGTTTTGTACAAGTTTTGCGGACGTGTCAGCGTGTTGCTGTTGATGAGAAGAGGATGGCGACAAAGGGACGAAGATACCAGTTGAAGTGGTCGACTTCCCTTTGCGCAGGAACGACATGTTTTAGTCACTTATAGTACGGCGCTGCTTTTCGTCTTCACTCGGTTTTTGTTTCGCTCCAGTCTGCGCGTTACGTTTTTTTTCACGTTTTTTTAGAAATTGAAATCGCACGCGGTGACCATGACCCGTCCAGCTGTTGATGACTGCAATATTGCTGTACGTTTCGTTTGTCGCATCGTGTTGGGTACAGCTGCTGGAGAACAGTGTGTAGTTACCCGTAGATTCTAAATTATGGTCGCGATGTATATGCTGCAAGCAGTGCAGCCGCTGACCGTGGTCAAACCGGCTCATTTATCAATAATATGCCAGGTTCTGCTCGATTTGAACCATTATGGGCAGCGGTACAGATCGACTACAAGTTTTATTGGGCAAAGCCAGCTACAAAAATCAAAAGGAGAGGAAATGACGGTACGTCAGTATGTGCAATAGTCCGAACAGTATCTGTGGCGAACAGATGACTTTAGCCGGATAACCAAGGCATAGCGAGGCGAAGCCTCGCGGTAGGCGCTGAAACAGAAAAACAAGTGGATCGACTCTCCCCCGGTCTGAAAAACAAGCTTAGACCGATCTTCTAAAACAGAACAACAGCGGATTCGCGCCAAACCCCGAAAGGCTCGCATGCTAATGGTACAAAAACACAACAGTCAATGATCGAGTGGTAATGATTGTGCGAATACGATGTAATCAAAAGCTCCCTGTGGCGACATTGCTGGGGCGGGTAGGATATGCGATTACGACAATTAATACAGTAACGGTGCCGCGGTTATAACGGTCTCCATCGAACATGACAGTAAAACTCAAAAGAAAAATCTAGATACGAAAAACTGACGAATCACACTACGCACCCTTAAGTAGCCTGCACGCAGCCTTCGTCGTGCTTATTTGCGAATTCTCGACGTCGCCTTTTTCCGCCTTGAGTGCCCCTCTGGTATCTGTAATTTACTTACTTTACCGGACCTTGAACAATTAATGCACCAGGGTGCCATCCAGCAGTTTATTTGGCCAACGCAAACGGATGAACATCCCTGTTGTTATTGCTGCACAAAGCTGCACGTACGATAACTTGCATTTAAATTACAATGAACGAACTAATCATCCAGTGAATGCTAAACGAACTGATGCGACATACTGCACAATCTTCACTTATAAGAACCACACAAATGCGTGTGGAAACTGGAAAATGACACAAACCGAATCCCCAAATAAGTTATCCCAACACCCAGTCATTACAGCCAAAACCGATACATAAGAAGAAACTGTACTAACAAAACACATCTCGCACAAATCGAGTAATAAGCTGTTTGCACAACGGTGCTCAACGTTACTCTTCTGAAGAGGACGGCAGTGCTTCTTCATCTTCTAGCTCCGCCCCATCCGGGTTCATAATCCCCTCGACACGCTCAATCATCTTTTCCCACTCCTCCGCTTTCTGATGAGCCGCAGCGATGACTCGATCGAACGTTTCCTCAGTCTCGCGGCGTTGTAACTCCAGGTTTGCTTCTTCTTGTTTAGCTGTTTCCAGACGTCCTTCCAAATGAGCTTTTTTCTTTTGAAGACGGCCCATCTTGCTTCCAGCGCGTTTTTGAATAAGAGCCACATCTTCAGCCGATTCCCTCTGAAGACATTCCATTTCGATCTCACAACTCTGAAAATTAAGACCATTTAAATCGCAACACGTGAACGGACTGAACAAGATGAAATCTGCAATAATCGGTAGATGGATGGTGCGCCACGCCTGCAGTTACAAAGCTGATAATTCTACAAAAAAGGTGTCCAACATAGTGTTGTTAAGCAACTGAATGATTCATCAAGATAACGAGTCACCAGAGCAGTGCCGCGGTATCGGCCTCAGATGTGGGCTAGCATAACGGCAATCTTACTTCGATTTCCTGTTCATAGTCACTGATGTTGCGGTTGTTCATCCCCTGTCGCGTTTCAAACAGTCGCATTTCTTGTTGTTTCATGCGCTCTTGGGTTCCCACATTGGTCTGGGCGTAACCGTAATAAAGAGGCAGCGCCTCACGCAATGCGGTGGCCCAATCGTCCGGGGTCTCGCTTGGCCCGGCGTCCTCCTCCTCCACCGACTGGGCCGCTTCTACAATTCACCACACAGCTTTGCTGAACGCTTACTTTCACGAAGTTCCCTAATCTTGTATAACCATACTGTTCTGATTACATCTGAATATAATCTTTCCATACCGTCAACGTCTTCCGCGATGTCCGAGCTGTTCGGCTCGGATACTTGCTGGGCAATCTGTGCAGCTTCTTCCGGGCGTAGGACAGGAAGATCCTCATCCTCCTTTCCTTCGTTACCTGTACAAGAGCCCGATGTATCGGAAATATTCACAATTTTGACGTGGAAGGACCTGAGACAAGTTCGGCGCACTGGCTAACAGCTCGACATATTTTAGAAACAAGCGAGAAACTAAAAGTATCGATTACGTATAGTTGTAGCTTATTCAGTGCACTTGAACGCTTAACCTACCTCCCAACAGAGGAACACGCAGCTGCACAACTGCAAACGACAGACTCTTGATCTCAACGGCATCAGACAAAACATCGCCTCCCACAGAGAGTCGTTGCTGATCCGGCGAGATTCCCTCCTTGCGAAAGATGGCTTGCTTCAAATCCAACACATTTTCCGTCGCTCGCATATGAATAACTGCCGTCTTCCCGGTCAAAGATTCGACGAAGATTTGAATCTCCTCCTGCAATCCGCTGACAACGTGACTGGCATCCACGGCCTCAGGTCCTGATCCGGTACATGTCGGATAACGGGACCCCGGATTACCAACAGCAATATCCTTATTCAACAACTCCTGTTGCAGAGTGCGGATGTGGTCCTCCATGTTGGTCAGGGTTACACGCTTGGCTTTCTGCACAGAAAACAACAAATCTGGAGCAGTTTACAGGGAAAACTCTCTACAAAAGTGCTGCGACGTACGTCATCGATGATGTAACTGTATGTATACGATATACGATAAATTATCAGTAAACTGAAAACGAACCCAAACAGAGTGCCGAGCATCTGCAGACTGCGCTGACATGCAGTCTGATCACCGAGTCTTCGGGATTCGTGAACAACGTTCAGTTACGGTATGCGACTTACCAAGCCTTCCAGCATCAGGTCCAAATCAGCCTGCAGGGCACCACTGGAATCTGCGGCTGGAGCCAACGCGGCGTCGCGGATGCTCGATGTAATGGCAAGAAAGCTGTCACGCCATTCCATGAAACGGGACTCGTTCATATCCACTTGTCGTGAAACGGTAGTGTCCATGGTTAGGTAAGGATAATTTCTTTGGTAAATGACGAAATGTTGGAACCTTATCTTTGTCGCAGAGAGTGTAAATTACAAACAGGTTTTCCTCTTTAAAGAAATTCCAACTTCGGAAACTTAAAGGAATCGACCAGTAATTTTCTACGTTTGTTCTGAACAAGGAGCAACTGAACCGTACACGCGTACAGCCATTTCCACGTGCGAAGGCGGGCTGCGCTGCCACGACAGACCTTGCCATTGGACAATGGATCATAATGGGCTGGCATAGACCACCAGCCAGTGACTCATGCGATCGCCCATTTAAGCGGCACCCAATGGCAGACGACTTGCAGACAATGCGTGACTGAGGAGGGCGTGTCAGTTACCTTGCAACACACATCCTGCGTCAACTTCGTGGCTTGTGCTAATCAGTACCGTACTGACGGAAAATTTTAGAGCAAGGTCTCGTGCAGGAGAATAATGAAAGTCGACTAGTTGGATGTGTAGATTTCAGGGCGCATTCTAAAACACGGCAGGGGGTAAAACCTGGCAATGGCAATTGCCACTGGCAACGCCAGCTGGCAATGGCAACGCATTTTTGGCAATG
>JAQGAU010005496.1:0-10226 GCA_034698045.1 Paramacrobiotus richtersi
TCTATGATTGGTTGAAATACACGAGGAGGGCGGAGCCCTCTTCTGATTGGACTGCTTAAGGCACGCGTATTCTTCTCCTACGTGGTGATTTTTCAGCAGTACATACAGGTCGCAGCTAGCCTACATTTTTCAGTACGAAGCCGAGTGAGCAGTGCAACATTTTATTAAACCATACGGAGTCATTTAACGGCTGTGCAAAATACACAACGCAGCACAAAGGTCATTTCTAACTGGTGTATATTCTTCGGTGTGGTCGAGAACCTTGATATTAATCTACTGTACAATATAATTATGTGTCTCGATTATATTATAACACAGTACCTCTATCGTAAAGATAAACGATCTGACGGTAAACACGAAACAATCTGATAAAACACTACTTCAAGTACTTCTAGTGGCACTTAATTGCTACTAGTAGGTAAAAACCGTATTGTTTCGGCCGATGATCGGCTGCATAATGCTGCATGCAGGACCTAAAATGACTCAGCGATGGGCTTTATTCCCGCAGTCGGATAGCAGTATGATTACGCCGCATGGTCCCACTGTGTTATCAAATAGGCTGCGTCAAACCGTACGAATATAGACGTGTGTTTAATCGGTTATCTAATAGTGCAGACCAATTTCAAAGTACGGGAATGAATGTGAAACAAGTTACCGATTGAACTCCGATCTCAGCTTTGAATTGTCTGCTGCTGCCATACTTACAGTTTCCCACGTAACGTGCCAGTTTGGAACACCAAGAAAACCATCGCTACCGAAAAAATGTCCAGTCGGTGCTACCAAGTCATACTCCTCTTCATCATTGGCAGCCTCGAACGTAAGTGTAAAAGAGGATAGGACACGACTGGTTGCCGACGAGCTGGTTATCCGAAATATGTAGATGGGCTAGATGGGTATATTCCAAGTATTTCGGTGGATAGCGGCATGGCGCCACACAATGCCGTACATGTCCCCACTAACTTAACTGTACTCGTACATATGTCCCTGTCTCACTAGGTGGATGGAAAGCGGCAGATGCCATTCAATGCCATATATGCGCCCCTGTACCCGAGCTAGGTCTTACCTGTCAAGATGCGGAGGCGGATGCGGACTTCGAGGCGTGCATCCAGAGGCGGCGCGAGGTCCGGCCGAAGGGGGGGGCGTAGACCCTGCCCGCCCGGTTCGCCCGGTCAAAATCGCCGAAAAAAGGCAAAAAAACGGCCAAAAAGTTGAAAAATTTTGAAAAATTTTCCCGCCAAAACTAAAAATCTTCGTCACACAATGGGAAAAAAGTCCGCCAAAATAAAAAATCGTTCGCCCGCGCCAGTCCCGCCCGTTCCGGGCGGGACTGGTGACCGGGCGAATTTTTTAATTCGCCAGTTCGCCCCCCCCCTCGCGCCGCCGCTGCGTGCATCATATTCCTCACAACTTGTTACGTGCTGGAAACAAAACGATCCAGTGTGACCACGAACGGTATGTCCAGTCTTCTGGATATTTACAAGTGAAATGTCCAGTTTCGATGATCTTTACGGTGTAGATAAAATTTTTTTTACTCCAAGTATTATGGTATAACTGTGCGGGTATCTAGGCGCCATTCAAGAAAAGACAGAGATCGTCCGTGGCTGTGGTCCTGTTTCCGACGTTTTAGTTCACACAGGAACAAATGTGACGGTAGAGAAGCAAGAGTGCGGCATCTTCGAAAGGGATGGAAACTCTTATTCTTTTTGCGAGTGCGCATACGATGGCTGTAAGGACAAACTGCCTAGCTTGTTGCTGAATCAAACGACGGCCGTTGCTGCTGCTACCGAGACGAATACTTTATCGGCCGAAGCGGGGCGAAGGTCCTCTATACTCAGCTCAAGTGGATCTCGATGTCTGTCCGTCATTCCGTCGGTCGGTCACTATTATTATTTATTTTTAATATTTATCAATAATATTTGATAATATTAAAAACTGTTAATTTAATGAATTATTAGATCGCGCGCGTAATCTTTCTTCGCTTCGGTCACCCAGTGCCCGCTACGAGCGAGTGCACTTTTCTAGTAATTAAACGTATGACATTTTTCAACTTGCTAGAATCATAATATTATATGTCATCAGTGGATTACGTTACCATGAAGAAATTTGAGCTGTTTGGCTGTCTCTGTGCAACTGGTGAATGATTAACTTACGTATCAGAAATGGAAACATTCACCTGAATCTGCTTCGCTGAAGAAAAACCAGCAAAGTGCCACTGATTCTTGATAGCACCTCGTACTGCAGCAGATTAAGTACCAAATAACCAAAATACGCTTGCATGCCACTGGTCAAATGCCAATAGGTGATCATAAGTCATGCTTCTGTTTCGTGAATTATTCTTTGGAAATGTTCTAGTTATTGGATTTGGAAATGGATATCGATGTAAATCCCGCTACTTGTTGCAGCTGTTAGTACTGCCGAATTCGAAGGTAGTTAGTTCGCCCGGCGTCAAACCATTAAAACAGAAATCGCCCTGGTCACCACACCACAGAAATCGATGTCGCACCTTTTCGGTCATACAGCTTCCCAGTGGCTGAGCATCAAAGTAAGTGAATGAAAATTCCCCAACTGGTTCGTAGTTTCTGTCCCATCAATACCGAACAAAATACTACGGTTTCCTGATGTGTTGGGGCAACATACATGACAACGTAATACGTTCAGAGTAAAATCTCCACGTGATTTCTCTTTCCACAATCTTCAGAGCGCAAAACAATTCCACATCATGCGAAAGCGAATCCGTATGCGTTAACCGTGTGCCAGCGTTTATCCCAACTTGGTGATATTTTTAGAAATACGTGGCCGCTGCTTTGCAGTTTTACAGACCGAAGAGTACTGCACATGTTTCGGTGTAGTGCCGGATGAATCATGAGCACAGCGAATTAAACCCTACGTCGGCGAATTATAATGACTGCGCGGATGTCCTCGGCGAAATACACAATGTAGCGCAAAGGTCATTTTTAGCTTCTGTATTTCCTTCGGTATGGTCGAGCACCTTAATGTGTACTGTATGTGGCTCGCACATACTACAACACAGTATCGTAATGTACTGTACTGGAACGATGAACGAGCTGATGGAACCGACTCAACAATCTAGGAAAACTTTCATAGTGGTATATCGATAAAACCGTGTTGTTTTGGCCGAGGATATGTAGATTTCTAGGACTGATCATGGCTTACACACTGCTCTGATCAGCAGGTTTGCCGTACCGAAAACGATTCGGTGATAGTTTCACTGCTATCTTATGGTGCAGATCAACTTCCAAGTATGAAAATGAATGTACAAGTTAATACTGACAAATGAGTACAGATTTTGTTTTGAGTTGTCTGCTGTTATCGTATGAATCGTATTACCTTTCAATTTCAAATAATTATAACGTGCCAGTTCAGAACAACAAGGAAGCCACCATTACATTCAAATGGCTAACCTGTGCTGCCAGATCATGTTCCTTGTCTTCTTCCTAGGTAGTCTGGAACGTAAGTGTGATAGAGGATGGGCGGTTTTGTATCAAAAGGCATTATTGCTGTACATGTTACTACCACGTACTAACTGTATACTGCTGTTTAACAGATGGATGGAAAGTGGCAGACGCGCCATTAATTGCTACAAATGCACCCCCGTACCCTATATAGGTGTTAGATGTGAATTTTTGGACGAATTTACAGAGTTGGAACGATGTCCCGGTTATCACAAATATTGCTATGTACTGGAAAGAAGACGAACCATTGAATACGGACCGGGTACGTGCACACTACAAGCTGCTTGATATTTATGATAAGCGTTATGTACTTACCTTAGTACCGTGATATTTAGCCTTTTAGGGCGTTGTGATATCATGTGGTTTTATGGTCTAAGCTGCTTGGGTATCTAGGTGACATTCAAGAAAAACAAGAGTATGAGCGTGGTTGTGGTCCTGGGCCCGCCGTTTTAGTCTACGGAGGAACAAATGTGACGATAGAGAACCAAATGTGCGCTACCTCCAAAGACGGCGGAACCTCTTTCTGCGAGTGCACATACGATGGCTGCAACGACAAATTTCCTAGCACACTGCTGAATCGAACCGCGGCCGATGCTGCTGCTGCTGCAAAACCGAATAATTAAATGTTTGAAATTCTTCAAATCAATACATTTTGTATTGTATCAGGTCATCTCTGACGGTTTGTTGTTTCGTTGTTTGGCAACAATTTGAGTTGTATTAATTCCAGTTTACTCTACAAACCGCCAAAATCAATGTTTTTAAGACGCCTTTAAACTGACGTTGATGATAAAAAGCGATAAAAAATTGAGCACAATTTCCAACGTTGCTTATGTAGTTGTACTATACCAGATTCTGGTGACTAGAATAATGCTGGTTTATGATATTGCCAACAGCTGATCATAAGTCATGCTGCTGTTTAGCGGATCGGTTCTTTAAAATTTTCTAGTTATCGGATTTGGTATAACTGCAATAAATTTGGTAGAACAGCCATAATAATGTCTGCTACACATTTCAGCTTGTTGGATTAAGTACCTATCTGTTCTACTGGCAGTACAAATTGTAAGTTGCACAACTGCGGGAGTCGTTAATTTTGATTGCAACCAGTAAGCACATAATTTATAACGAACGCCGCATAAGATATTACGTTCCGGTAACCTGCTGCCGTTGTTTCACAGACAGCAAGCCAAGTATTGCACAATCGAGGTAATTACGGATAGACGGTGATATAATGCAGAAATGTGCACTTTTTAGTTCTAGCAAGAAGCAAAAAATTAAACAGCCGCAAGGAGCAGAAAAATAATTTCGCTCGAAGGCCGCACCTGACTGCTAAACAACGGAGTTTTTGTAGCAGATTAGCAGTCGAATTATACTTCTTGACGGTACTATTTTGATCCACAGCCCATATTCCATTTGGCCAGCCACCATGAAGGTCTTAATTTTTGTCAGTTTAATCTGTTTTGTGGCATGTGAGACTTACGTGTTTGACCTGCTGAAACCGGCAATCAATGCCGCTCAAGTGCAGCAGTTACTCCTCAACAAGGATACCAACACTTTTCCAACACTCACCGAGATTCCCGAATCGGCCAAGAACTTCGACTGTGGATCAAAGAAACAGCCGGGATTTTATGCTGATGTATCCACCCAGTGCCAGGTCTTCCATCGCTGTGACGTCAACGGCAACCGGACAAGCTACCTCTGCGTTAGCATGACCGTCTTCAACCAGATCACCCTTGTCTGCGATTACTGGTTCAATGTGGACTGCGGGAAGTAAGCAAAAAGTGCAGTTTATTTGCAGTGCGGTATATGGGCGGACATATTGTTCCACCTGAATCTATATTTTGTCTTAATTTTATACTTTGTAAATCAATTTGTTTCGCTATTTTGTAAAATTGTCGGATCTATCCTTTACGTTAATAATCATTTTACACGTACCAGTTGTAAACGCTGGCTCACAAGACCTTCGCTAAGGCGGCCAACTACGTTTTAGATTCCAAATTAAGCACTGGCGCCTCGGGCAAAACATCAAAAAAACCATAAATAGTAGGGCTTATCGGTTTTTTTTTATCGACTCGTCGATCCATGTTCGTAGAATTTTGGCTCGTTTCAATATCATGTAGAAACCTAAACACAGAATGTGGCCAGTGCTGTCGTCTGTACATTCATGTTTTTACAGCCTGTAGTGTTGGTTCCGTTACGGTTTTAGTATCATAAAGTACGGTACAGTTCAAGTACTGCATGTGGTATTTTGATTTTAAAATTTAACAGGAATCACTAATGCTGTGACTTCCAGGTCTCAGGAAGTGGAAAACTTCGCCAACGAGAGCCTGTACTCCGACAAACCACTATTCGACACGCCTCCAGCTGATTACGTTCCCCCTGGTGTTGGCGCTGCACAAATCCTGAACGCAAAGCCCGCCCCCAAAGTCACCCTGCGAACGAAACCGAAGCAAGCAAAAACGCCCTAAGTGACCATTCCACCGGTATCGCACAACCCGGTATAGCATTCACTCAGTAAAACAGTCGCACGGACTGTCGGGCTTTGGGGAATAAGAAATCCTTTGGACAGCCTTCTGAAAATGAAAATATGCAAAAAAACAGGTTTAACTCTTTTGTCTTATGCAATGGGGATAGAGTCTGATTATTGATCTGAGAAAGCAGTTTTGGCAGAAAAGCAACAAGACATTGTGTCCCGGTAATTGTGCCAACAGTGTCTGTGGGTCTGTGACCATGTCATTCGTAATTTCATAATACTGCATAAGTCTGCATTAATATCATACAGACTGTTACGTGCAGGAAATGTAGCGCTAATGAAAAGAAAAAACATTTTCGAAGTGCGAATTGGTAGGAATAATCTTTCGTGAGCTTCTTTGTATCTTTCACACAGCAATTTAAAGTTTTCGAGGAACCAACAAAAAGGCCAGAAACAATCAATCATACGGCCGTGAAAATATTTAGTTGCGTCAAAATTTGTGGCGAAAATGTTGCATGCCATTCAAATTAGGAAATATGTCACCGTAGGCGTATGACATGCACCGCGTTAACTGACAAAGGTTCACTCAGTCGAAAACGTGAAATCGCTTTCGGCATGCTAAAATGGCTTCTGATGGGCTGACCTTAGTCCATAATAGTGCAATCTCACCCTTTCCGTACAAATATTACTTACTAGAAGTCTACATATCCGGAAACAGTTGGTTACACTGCAGTATAGGTATGTACAGTATGGCGGGTTTAATGCGGGCATACGGTATACCGACGTTTACGAAAGGCCACACTGCATTGCTACAGTGTCAAAAACGTTTAAAAAACACGGTTCTGGTTGTCATTATAACACCATGAGCACACGCAAAAACCAGTCTCTTTGGGCCTGTTCGCATATAAGTCGAAGAACCTTCATAAGGACATAACATCAATAGCAGCAGTCATCGAATGACGGAACGTAAAGACCAAGCACCCCACTGGACCCCAGGAGAAGCTCCAAGTGAACACACCGAGAAGGAACAGGCCATAGTCCTCAGCAGTATTCCAGTATACTCCCCGTTCCAGCTGTTGCAGCGGGAGAAAAACGTAGGCAATCCAAGTTGATTGTGTTATGAAGATAGATGCGCAAGCGCAGATGATGGCTCCGATTAGCTGCAGAATGGCAAGGCCCACAAATCCACACACGCTGTTGAGTGGGCCGATGCTCTTCGCCTTAAAAAATAAAGGATAGAGATAGCGATTCCCGTTTGTCTAACCGCAAAGTACATCTGAAATTAACAGTGACACACAGGCCTTCATGCAGAGATTAGGATAGAGGAATCCCTTTCGTGAGGTCATCGTAGGCTTTTATAAATAAGTAAATAACTAAACTGCGCGCTTATCATCAAATGCCTATGTAGACTACTAAAGCGTCCTATTGCGCCCAGTTCATAAATGACCGTAGAGTAAACGTACTGCTTAACTGTTATTTATTTCACCGTTTAATTGATACACTAACAGAAACTGCCTTGCGGTGACCAATCAAGGACACAATCCCACAAATGATGCCGACACAACCTCCCCAAATACCCGCTCCGTACGTCCCTTCCAGGAAGCGCTCGATGCTATACCGTCCTCCCAGTCCCATCATCGTCCCGTAGCAAGCCAAGAGCAGCACACTGTATACAATGGCCGCAACGGACGTACTCAGCCAATCACGACAGCGCGTCCAGGGCGGTCGCTGGTAGGCGAACGCGTTGATCTTCCCTTGCATCCCATAGGGTTCATTGGTCTTGTAGGTCGTCATAGTGACGAAGGTAGGGTCCTGTCGGCTCCCCACAGTCTCGGAGAAGGAAAATCCCGAGGGCTGCTGGGCGAATTTGTGGTCGTCAGCTACGGATGGGTAACGATCGTACTTGTGGGTCATGGCGAAGAAATGATCGGGAAAGCACAGCTGAGCCGTTTAATCAATCGGCCAGACGTAGCGTTTAGCTTTACAATGCGTGTCAGCTGTGGAATGTGATAAAAGAACACACAGCCTAATGTAAATCATCAGTCAGGTGTTTGATTATCAGCCTATGATTCATTTATCAATCGCCCTATCGGTCATATGGTGATAAGTTTCTTTACTCAGCCTATTGTCTCAGTGGCACATTCTGCTAACGATGGATTTTATCGTATCCAGAAGAGATAAGGAACTTTAAGCAAACTTCACGCTTCATCAGAATCATAACTGCTAAGAGCCCATCCAGATCGCCGCAGCCATGGAGTACGTTAAGACGCATTCCGTCAACATAGAGGAGAAGCGCCTGTCACGATGGAACACCGCACAGTGGTACGCTGGTCAGGGCACCCTCAACTTTGGCGTCCTTTTCCTGATTTCCATCATGTTTCCCAACACCCGACATGTCTTTGTGGTGTCACCGTTTCTTCAAGGTCTGGGGGCGTTGGTGGGGATCGTGTCCATGCTGGTAGCGGGATTCGGTGGAGCAGTTGTGGCGCAACGGCCCGGCGCTAACTGGAAGAGCCGACAACGGACGGTGGCGATGGTGTATGGAGTGATGTCGATTTTTAACGCTCTGGTCAACTTGGGAATGGTACGTTCTTATTGTTCTTCCATATGAGAAAGTAATATGCTGTCATTTAGTTTCATAATCTTGTAGTGATCCGTAGATAAAGTGCTTGCTTTTTTGACCTTCTCTTCATAGATTGTCATTTTTGTAGCTGGGATTTGTCGCCTATCTGTTGGCATTGGCCTCTCCAGAATTTTCGCTGATCGGAACATTCTTCACCGTGAACTCCGTGGTCACCGCTACCTTTATGATCATTACCATCGTCTCAATCATCGGCATGGAAATTTCGCTTTTGGTCAATGTTATTTGCGATATTGGCTGTATTTCCAATGCTTTCAGGTACCGTATACATTTAGCCGTATAGCCAGACATTATAGAAACTCCGTTGCACAATGATATTTATAGGACATTTTCTCCTCTTTTTGCAGATTGTAGGACTAGGAATAGAACGTGATCACCCTATGGCGGGACCGGAACAGAATGGAAATTACCCTTCTTGTATCTGGTCGACAGAAAAATGCATGCGAAAAAAAACCGTCGGCTGTTATACGGTTATATTTGTTGTTATATCTGAAGATTTTGACTTGACGATCTGATCTTACCAGCCGCGGTTGTTTCACGAATGAACATTGCTAATTAAAGGATGTTTAGCGGAACAGCGTTTTACAGTCTTTTGCCATAACGGTACTGAATCTACTTCGTGCAAGGTATTGAAACACAGTATGTGCTAAAAATTCAAAGTGCTGGTCCGATACATCAGGATTCTGATTTGTATCAGTCAAACTAATGTACGCGATCATATTACCTGACCTCGATCATAACCGCAATCTCGAGAATACTACAGTACACTACGAGAATGCGCATCTTTTTCACTGCTTTCCGGTTCGCAGTAATTGAAACGCAAACAAATGTACCGGATCAAATAAACTGTATATTACATTGTAACCTTGTAAAGCCTTAAAAACCACTATATGATGCAAGTAATGCAACATTAAAAGCCCGAATTAGTAACCGTGGAACCACGTGGGAAATCTACGTGCGAAAAGGATGAATGAACATGAAAAGCGAAATTAGCGAATGCGACGTCAGAAGAGTTTCATGGTTTTTCTGTCTTTGTTTGGCTGTTTCTCCTTCCAGTAGTGTTATGGCTTCGGTCCGTCGTTTTCGATGGTGTCGGGTTATTGGCCATGTGTATTACGTTACAGCAGAACTTCTGCAATCCCGTGCGGTACTCTTTGCCAATCACAAAAAATATAATCTGAAAGCAAACCATCACAATAAGGACGGCGCTGCTTGAAACCATGTACGAGAGATTTACCGGCGTTCCGGTATAACCAGAGTAGAACAGTGCCCTCATCCACAACTGCAAATGTGGATTCTTCACGTAGACATGGTAATGAAATATTGTCATAATAATGTGCGGCAAGTAGCACATCAAATACCACAATGACGACGCGAACAACATTTTGGCCGCGGCCGATCGTCGATTGTATCGTGAACTCCCATTGTGATCCAACATTGCGATACTTTTATCCGAAATCTCTACATTAACTCTCCGTTTTTTTAGCTTTGTTCGCAATTCAGATACCAGGACGACCAGGTAACAGCAGATTGTTCCTGAAACAGGTAAATAAATCCCGAAAACGCTGTTCGCTTGGAATATCTTCCCGTTAATTGGTGTGACTGGTCGAAGGACGCAAATGTTCCATGGTGGCACGAGAAC
>JAQGAU010005497.1:0-10226 GCA_034698045.1 Paramacrobiotus richtersi
GGCATGTTGAATCCAAATTTCAAAGGTTTCATCTACTTTAAAGTTTTCGTTACTGTTTAGAACACGCTCCACTTCGATCATGACCATTTCCGTTGTTATTTGATCTTTCTGCGTCGGCGGTGTCCATATTGGATATCCGAGGTGCTTTGAGCTTAAGCGTATTCTGACTTTGTCCGTCGCTGGAACTTCCTCCAGAACTTTTTCGAGAAGAAAATCAAAGAATTGGTAGATGAGATTGATCACACCATCTATAGGCACTTTTTCCACATTTTTTAACTTTGCTTCCCAATTTGTAAATTTTAGCCCATACTTTCGAGAGTTCCATTCTTCCAAACGATTAATTTCAAAAAGTTCATCCATTTGTACCGTAAACACAAAATATTAGCGTGAGGCTTACTGTAGTGCATCATAGCAAACACCGACACTAATTTTAATTATTGGAACTAGTGCCTTGTGAAAAACATATGTAGATACCGTGTTTCTGCTGCATTTAATAAGCATTGGTATGCAGAAAACGCTATCCGATTGGGTGGGGGCGTGCACGCAGAGAAGGCGGATACATAATCGAATGTCCGTTTTCAGTGTTATTCTACATCAACACAGGTACTATTTTTTGAAGCACTTCCTTGGTTGTTAGTAAACAACAGCCTTGTTTGATTTTGTTTTGCATTTTTTTCTTGTTGCTTTTTTTTTTATCCACATGAACCGATTTATTTCAACGTATCACAGCGCAGATCGTTTTTTGTTTTTTATACTGTAATCAATCAGGTTTCGAAGACGTTGTTGCATGTAATTAGAGAGCATGGACTAGTGCATTACGTATCTCTCAAAAACATTGGGTTACAACGCGTATGCGCATCCGGACGTTGCCCATCGGATTCTGCCGTTTTATCGGTGTCCGATTCGTCGTCGTCAAAACTGAGAATCCTTCTTCTCTTCACTGGGGATTGCGTTGGTGTACCTGAAAATACAAATAGCATGTATGTTATGTAATAGAGGCACTGACGCACATCGTTTCATACCCGTGTTATTATTATTCGGTGATTCAACAGCTTGTTGTCCTAAAAAGCAGTCAAGAATGCCTTTAAAGGTCAGCTCAGTGAAGTTACCACTGAAGCTCTCGTAGGCAGATGTTCTGTCCTTAATTTGGTTTGTAATGTCCTTGCATGAATCAGTCATTTCCATTTGCTCCAGGTTCATGAAAATGTTTGCAATTGATTCCAGAAACGATTTACACTTCACATCGTTCATATCTGCGTCGCCACCGGTGCAGTCCCCCAAATCAGTAACTTTTACCGATATAAAGTGAAGGTAAGCAGGTATCGATTGTCGTATCTGTTCCGTCTCCGGTCCTCTATCAAGCGCATGTGAAGCTAGCTCCTCGATTGACTGAAGCAAATTTTCACATTTCAGCTGTTTTTCGCTGCTTTGCTCCTCTTGGTTACGCACTCTGCTCTTCCCCGCCGCGTTTCTTTTACGTTCGATAACTGTTGGCCCGTATGCCACTTCCCTGGTCTCATCTGTCTCCACAAAGTCAATATATTCCCCAAGGAATTCACATAACGCGTTTTTTATTTGCGGCAATTTTCGTTCGGAAAAATCTTCTGATAGCTTGATCAGGTCATTCAAGGCTTTTGCAAGTTTTTCCAGCAAATGTTTTATAATCTTCAATGATGATGCGTATCCGCGTTCCTGCATCAGCGCTGCTTTAGCAAAATCCATTACAAACGTGTTGAACTTTTCCTAAAAGGAAACCCGTTGTCACGTTTGGCATTCCATTGATTTTTCTTTCAAGTAGTAATATATTGAACATAACTCACATAATTAAGTAGCGTTTCCGCATTGGCACTTTCGAAAGCCGAGCAGATGAATTTTGCGCCATTCCGGTTGCTACGGCTTATGTTCCATGGGCTGCTTTTGGCATACTTTTTAAAAAACGGGCCTTTTAAGAGCTCCCCGCGAATTTCTTTATAGGCCTGTATATAACAAAAGCGATGTAGTTAACATTCGCTGATGCAGCAAATCTCATGATGCAGCAAAGCTTAGGCTTACCCTCCCAAGCTCAGTCTTTGCTTGGTATTTGCGATTCCTCTTTTTATCCGGAAAGGACGATTCAGCAGTTGACTCAGTAGTTTCATCCTCGGCTTCTTGATTCATTGAATGGTTAAGATACTTGCTAAACATAACCTAGCTTCTTAAGTGACAACTTGTAACGAAATTGTGTATTGATGAGAACCACTCGTTAGACCATTAACCATAGTAAAAGGCTTGCATTTATACTTTGGCGGAAAACTTTGTGCTGTAAACCTTCGCACTTATCCAGTTTTACCTTCATTGTATGCGATGAAAACAGAGAACTTTTTTGTTTCGCACTGTCCTGCTATATAGAGCACGTCACTGCATTTTTTGCGGCCTATATAGTGCACGTCTTTACCCATCAGATTATCAATATCGTAATCAGATTGATTTTCTTACACTACTACCCGCATGCGTATTTTGCGGTAAGTTTTGCAATGGCATAACATATTGTTAGGCAGATTCTTTGGTAACCGTGTATCGATCACATCGATGCATATTCTCTGGTCTACTATAGTTGGTTTTACTCATAACGGTTGGAAAACATCTCAGAGAAATTTATTCGATATATCGCCAGCAATTCTTCAGTGTTATTCAAAATAATGGCGCACGTAAACGTGCAAATACACAGACACACAGTTTTCATGGCTATATCCGCAACCGTTGCATTCGTAGTGCCCGTTGCTAAGTAGCTGCATATTGAGCAGGAGGACGAAGAGCGGGCATCGCACTTCGATGCCTCTTTCCCCCGTGTGCGTTATAACAAAGTCTTGGTCCTCCACGGAATAAACCGTGCCGCCAAAATGGATCGGGTGTCCATGCTGGTTTTCCTGGTTATCTGTAAGAATAAAATTAATTAGAAGCACAAATTCTATAATTCTATGCATCCACAACCGGTTGATTATATAACGGGGTAAATATTTTATAATGTCTCTTACCCATTATAGATCGCAGAAACGTGCAGCCTCAGGTACTGGCAGAAAACGCATAAAAGTTGCTGAAAATCCGCTGCAGAAAGCAAAGCGAAGTGAAACGTTCCTGCCTGTGACGGTTCGCATAAATCTTAGAATTTTACTGCCTGATCGCTGATAGAAGCGTAAAAATTGTGCGATAATCTGTATTCTGAATCGCATAACGTCTTCAGCTTACGATCCCTAGCGTTGATCTACAGTTTCACGCTTTCACCCTTTTATCGCTATCATCGCTGGGGAGAAGCAGTATCACAGGTTTAGATCAGTGCGGCGCCATGTACAGGAGCGGCCCTTATTTTTCATTGCCCAAACAAAGAAAACTGCAACTCAATTATACTATGCACGAGCAGTAAATAAATATAGCTGGCATGCATGTAAACTAAGTGCAGGTGCACTCAACGCGTACAGTATTTATGTCTTTGTTTTTTTGTTTGTTTTTTTCTGTATGAACCAACAAAGGGGTGTGTAATAGATATATAAACATACTGTAAACTATAATTGTATATAATAATATGTAATACCCCTGTGCAAACATGTATTTCTACTTAACAACCCCCGACAGATGCTGCGTCTAGTTAGCAGACACGTGGCGCAGTAGCAACATGAATCCTTCAAAGGTAGCCAATCTTCAGTACATATGTGGTTAAGATCCGTCAACATATAAAGCTATCAATATACTGTGCACCAGTCTTTCCTACATATAAACCTTTATAAAACGTAAACTGACCTTTTGATCCCTTTCTTGAATCTTTTAACCGCTCCTTTACAAAACTCCGAGCAAGAGGTCTATGGCTACAACTCAGGGACCGCTTGCCCGTATGGCCCTTCGCACACGGAGTTTTCACACACACACGGCTCCTCAGGCACGAGCCCGCCCCGTATTTGCTGTAGCCAAGAGACATTACTCGTGGTTTTATATTTTTTCTTGTTTTCTTGCTGAGTCTTGGGCATAACCACCTGATAATGAGAAATAATTCATGTATTTCATTATATATGTATACATACATACCTATATATATATATATATATATATATATATATGCAAAGGTTTGCGTGTGTGTGCGTTTACAACAAATAATAGTAAATAATTTGTGTACATATACAAGTATTATATATTTGTATATATTTTACTATGTTTGCGATTAATTACAACAACCAGATAACAAATTCCAGCATTTAATGCATTCACCGCAGTCCGCTTTCTTAATTATTGAAAATAAAAAAATGCCTCCGATAAACATGACGGTAAACCAAGACCGCTCTAAAATGATAGTATTCACAATGACGGCACATGTGACGTACACGTCCATCGGATGGTATGAACACATATAAATGCTCATCGAGTTGCTCCTGTGCCACACGATGCTCTGATTGTCCCCCGTTACGATGATGCCGGACGATAATGAAATCTTCGTCGTCCAATTTGTACTCCTTGCTGCCAATCCTCACTGGGCGATACATGTTTTCGATCATGCTTTCAGAGCTTCCTGTTAATAATAAAATCATCAGCATAAATGTCCACATTTCTCTCCAACGTGTGCTTACCAGACATTATAATGTGCGAAATGTGTAAGCAAAGTAATCCGACAAAACTTGACGGTAAAAACAGGCGAATATTTCTGCGTGGCCACAGAACTATGCAATGAAATCGCATTGCATAGTCTGCAACAGTTTATGGCATAAATTTCAGCATACTGATTTGAGATCGGTATGCTTCTACTGTGCGCTGATTGCGATCCAGTACATAATCGCGATTAGCGATCGTGGGAAAGGTTGCTTGCAGTACATCACATTAAACTACAATGATTTATTAATTTACTGTATACTACTATATACTAATACATACTATGATGCCGAGAGACATTACTGGTGGTTTTGTCATTTTTTTCTATTTCTTTTTACTTTTGCTTCCACTTTTAGGACTTGTCCGTATTTTTTGTGTGTGCGGTCATTAATAACGACAGACTTTCGATCTTTTATTGGCTTTGTCCTAATTTTATTAACGTATTAACCGACGGCAACTTCACCAGTTAATATAATGCTTCAAGAACGCGTGTGCATACATTGCCAGTAGAGTCACGTTCCCATGTTCACACACAATGCATTCGTTAACGCCATTGATTACAGTGAAGAATAATTTCAGTCCTTGGAGATCCACGCGTAGCTCCCCGATCCCCTGAACGCGGCGTCCATTGACCCTATGCCATCCATGCTTATGGATCACCAGTTCGTTCTCGTCATTGTCGATGGAAAAGGTCAACAAGCCTTGCTGGTAGCTATTATGGTTTGGTTCTATAAAGAGAAATATAATATAATATAATATATAATAACTATCCAGTACATAATATTAACGATAAGAAGAACAAATACAGACAGATATAAATTTCAAATGATTAATCATTACAATAATGAAATTTAATTATGACATACCCATTGTAGAAGATTTCTTGGCCAACAGTGATTTCCGACGGCAAAAATTGTAAAAACCCTCTACACCGATGAAAACGCGTTATCCGAAAAGCAGAAAATGTCAACTACTACAGCGGGCAGCTGCCGCAACATTTTTAACATTTCCCACACACCGTTGTTTGTGCTTTACAGTGGTGATTGAAATCATCACTGCCGATGATCTCAATCACTACTGCTGCGCGCTCTTGTGATAAGGATCGTGCGCCAACAGCAGTAAATGGCAAATGTACTGCTGCGCGCTCTTGTGATAAGGATCGTGCGCCAACAGCAGTAAATGGCAAATGTTTTTATTGCCGTTTAAACATGTGTGTGTACATGTATACCGACTGCAGTGAACAGCAGACAGATGTATTGCCATTACTGGCGATAATGATCATGAGACATCTGTAGTACATCTGCTGACTACAGACAATTGTAACCATAGTAATTTTATTATTAATAAGCATTAAAAAACATTTTTTCATGTATTAAATACCTGCTGCGCCAGGTTTACATTATATACTACTGCTGTCATTGTACAATCATGTCAAATGGTGAAATCCCTGTCTCGTTGTACTGCGGAGATGTTACCATACCGGGAATTAGTTATTTGCGTATTGTTGTATTTTCAGAATCTGCAAATCATGGAGATCCAGTCTATCTCGAGCGTTTTTATCCCAGTATGTCGACATAGATGTCTCCAAAATGCCCGAGCAACCCGCAAATCAGAAGAATCATCACGATAATCCACTGTCAGCCGAACAATTTGGACGTCGTCTAACTGTATCCGCAGATCTTCTGGCACACGCGTTGAACATTCATGTGCAAAAGAACACGAAAGTGCTGGTTATTCAACACGTGGATTGTAATTGGATGGAGTTAAAAATTATGAACCGAGTGATCCTGACGAAAAATACCGACCTGTTCCAGCTGATTCTCAAGGATTGCGAGTTGCGGGAGGATTTCACCAGCCAACCCTCTTTCTTGTACAGTCCACAAGGTGCATTCCTGGTTCCCGTGGAACTCGCTCTGATGGTGGATGATGTTCTCCTTCAACGTGCCACCAAGCGACTTGTCCTGGATAAGTTAACAATTGAGAACATTCTGGGTGGTGCTGCTATGTTGGTGGATCAGATAGTCCGCGACGACCTGCCGTGCCGTCATCGTATCCGGACGCGCTTGAATGCCGGCAATATGTACAGGACACTGCCCGTTGTCATCCCCCGCCTGCAGTTCGACTCCACCTCCGTCGTCGACCCCAGCTCCGTCAGCGGTCTGCAGTTCGACTCCGCCAGCGGTCTGCGCGTGCAGCGCTTCCTGCAACGACACAGAAAGCTCTACAATGACATCCTCCGCCCCATTATCACAGCAGCCGATGCCCAGTGCCCGGAAGTTGACCCACAGGTTCGGGAGGATGTCGCGCAGCTGTGCCGCTTCTGGAGCCGCTGCAAGGGCGCTGTCGGGTACGACGCGTGGAGGAAATTACGGTTGCTTATCAAATGGTAAAAAGTGGTGAATGACTCTAGTTCTTGGATACTAGACCTGTTGTATCTTGTACAGCTTGAATGATGGTGTGTACAGCCCCCATGAACTACCCACGGCGGCGGATATTGCACCACTTCGGCAATTGGACCCACTGACCTTGAACAAACTGACTATGGAAGCCCTGTATCGCATGTACTGTCTTACCCCCAGCCAGCGAGAAGTACCCACATTCGCCGCAGTACGTGAGCGTGATGACGACTAGTGGCCGTACACATACTTCTACCAGATATCGGTTAAACTTGGTAATGATTGCAATCAATACCAAGTTTAACCGATATCTGGTAGAAGTATAACAATTGTACTTTCGATAGCGTGCGTTAATTATACGATTTTGTCACAACTTTTTGCTTTTATGAGAACTTGCATTTTAGAATTGGTTTTATTTCCTTGCTTTTTTTGTATTTGTCCTGCGTTTTGCTCAAAACCATAGTGGCGAGAAAGTGTTTAATTTGATGGTCATGATTATGAATAATGTGATGTTCAAGCGGAAATGGGCAAAAATTTGTATTTCTGATGTTTAAGCTTTGCGTACCATTTAATATGAAAATTTTGGTACTGCCGAGTGGAGCACTATGTGTGAAAAATAAAATTTTGGGTTGTTCATCTCGTTGTAAAAAGTTATGAAGTTCATACAGACTGATACAGTGCACGAAAAACAGACGGAAACGCCGTTTTCCCGTATTACGAAAATTAATAATTATCCCAGTCACAAAATACATAAAAGAGAATTTTGGCTTTGGCGATTTTCTGTTGCATATGGCAACAAACCACATATCATTCTATAAATAATAAAATTACAAAACGAATCAAAGGAGATTAGAATCGCAATTAGACTCATGCTGTCTGAAGGAGCAAATCTTCTGGTATCCGTATCCCCCTTAAATATACCTCGTCACACCCCTCCACAAATGCAGAAACGATTTGGCCCATTTGGATTTTCGTAAACACGAGTCACGCTGGATACTGGTTATTTTCTTTCACTTTTAGTGACTCTACCTTAAACCCTACTCACGGTAGCTTATTGTCATCATACGGGAGTGTTATTGATTGAAAAATTGGAGGATCGGAAGTTATTGCGTACGGGATCGAGGTTAATGTATCGAGCAGCATTGTTGGTAGAGTGATCGGACACAATAGCTTATAGCACACTGGTTCGTCAGATCGCAGCAGGGAATCGACTGCGGGGAAATCTCCCGTTTTTCCATCTCATCCAGGTAAATTATGTACAACTTCCTGTACCCAGCAGCTCATCCGTCGATCAGTGGGAGAGTGTTTTTCGGAATCTACAATCGCGAATGTGTTGATTCCCTGTTGAACGTTCTTCGCGATATTTAACTGAGAATTACGGTCTTTTTTCATCGTGTTCTTCACTGAGAATGATGTGGTTGTGTTGGCAGGTTGATTGAATTATGTCGAAAGAAGCGGAGGGCGATAAGCAGATGATGAGTAAGGAGATGGCGTCCCTGCACGCTGCTGCTGATGGCAGTCAGTCCGTGGATGGCAATGCGACGGTGGTGAATCCGGCCGAATTCCTCAGCGTGGTAAGCGATTCAGACGCAAACTTTTGATTCTCCGTTTCTCTTTGAAGGGTGATTAATTTTTTTCAATTTTGTTTCAATTTTTAAAAATTACGCCTTTGCAGTTTCTTTATTGGAAAGAGGTTTATTCTCGAAAATTCTGATTTTCCATAGTTACAGCAATTCAGTGTTTCGTACAAATCAGAGTACAGCAAAGAATTTTTTGTCGTTGTTTACTGTACCAGCACTGCATTTTCATAATAATTATATGGTAATAATTTAATATTTTAGTAATTGTAATATAATTTAATTTAATAAATCACCCAAATTAAGGCCGAAGTTTTTCTGCTTTTAGCGGACCTAGTTTTGTGTTTTTTTTCTTAATCAAAATAATTCGGTAAATATCCAAAGACTGGAATGAAATATTTCAGTCAAGATTGTGAAAGTGTATCATTTATGGCATGATATGGCGATCCTGTTCGAACGCAGAAAACATATGAATAAGGAACGAAAGTATCTTTTTATTAGTTTTTGGAAGCGCATTATAACAACGTACAGTTTATTGTAAAAATTTTGTACATAAATGATTTGCAAAGAGTACGAAATTTGATTGGACAGAGAATTTCAGACACCATTCTATCGGTAATTGGGACTCGTTTCGCTGATCGACAGGCCGTTTCCGGTTAAATAACAACTTCCGTCACATTTATAAGTGGTCATGCCATGTTTGACTTGGTTTTTGTAGAGCTCGTATAATTCGTTTCGGTCACGTACCATGATTGACATTTATGCTCAGTTTATGTACAGTAGTAACAGTTTCTTGTGTCTGATTTTTTGAGTTAGTTTACTGACATGTTGAACTGATTCTCTTGCAGCTCCAGACCACGTTCCAGCAGATGCAGGATCGCTTTACGCAGATGATGGATCAAGTCATGGATCGAAATATCCTTTTTCTGAGATAGTCTATACTGACTCTTTAACAATAGTTTTCGTAGTGAATATTTTCATTATTTTTTTAATAATTACTTTTTCTTATCGGTCCTAAAAATCCGGGTAATTAATTATCTAATTAAGGATTATTTATTTATTAAGTGGGAATATTGGATAAATATTTATTTGGATAATTTTAAAATATAAATATTAAATAACTTTTTTGTGAAACGCAACGAAATAATTATGGAGTGAGGACTTGTATTTAGAATGTTTAGCCCGCGAAATTAATGGTAATTCGTTCTTTTTGAAATTAAATTGATTTCTTTATATATTAAAATTTATATTAATTAATAAATAAATTTAAAACTGATTTGAATTATCTAAAAAAAATCTGAAATTAAATCAGAATAAATTAACTTATATAAATAAATAAAATTTATTTTGTATCGTATCTGTTAGCACATATGAAATATGAATGAAATAATTAATAAATATGTCCAGATTAGATTGTAGGAAAAACTTTACTGCATAAACTGTGGAAACATGTCAGAAATTATAATTGCGCGGTAGCCTTAACAGCAGGAATTCGTTTCCGGTATATACTGGACGAGATGGCCGAGCGTCTGAATGATCTGGAAAAGGAAGTAACGGACCTAGTAAATTACGCCGGCGGCATTGGCGACCAGCAGGGCGGCAAGGATACCGAGAATATTCCCCCGGAAGGCGGTCCCCAATA
>JAQGAU010005498.1:0-10226 GCA_034698045.1 Paramacrobiotus richtersi
CGCGGGACCGTGCTGTCACAGCCGAGGAGAAATGTACTCAAACATATCTCGGGTGCGTCTTAATCGTTCAGGCTATACGAAGCTGCAGCGAGATTACTTTTCCGCCGTACAATGTCAGTGTCAGAAAGTCGATAAACTTTCTTTTGCGCATGATGATATCGTGTACAACTGGAAGTAGAGGATTACAATTCCAAAAAACAGCACACAAGCCTGGAATCTGCGCGTACTCGTATCCAGTAACTCAAGTTCGAACGTTTCAGAAGCAGTATCTTATATAATTAAACCGTGTCGTTTCTGTTCACCTAGCGAAAATTGAAAGCCACAGTTTTGTGGTTCTCGGACAGCGACAATAACGGCAGTACATATAAGCTTCATTTAAACTGGAATCTATTGAGAAACGTTCTCGGAGTTTCTGACAACATTTCTGCAACGAACACGCATCTAAATGCAAAGAGCGCTTTCCAAATTAGACATGATGATGACATTAAAGGAAACGTTCTCGTTATAATAATCAAAATGCTAAATTGGTATCGATGATAGCGTGCCGGCGAGTGTGTGCCGTGATTCAACTCCCCTGACTGCATTGTTTCCTGGGTCAGCCCTGATAACTTCCGGACGAGGCAGTGTATTGACATTTTTATGTAACCATAAACATTAGACGCCCTGACGTTAACCGGCAAATAAACATCCAAACCCGTCTCCTCCAGCTTGTCAAACCCGATTTTGGCTTTTGTTTGTACTTGCTGAGACATGTATGACGCACTGGCATTTCGTGAATAAACAGTTGGACAGGAAGGGAGTGAAGCTTTTCACAAGTAACAAATCGTCCAGTAAGCGACGGGTTTAAGGTCAAACTAGGTTAGGCGTAATCGGCGCACCACATGGAGTAAGACAGTGAGCTAGCGCGCAGCTTCCGTCTTGCTGTCTAGGCTCATTTGTAAACTTTCGACCGCGGAACTATAAAAGATTCTTACATGTACTGGGGCCGCTAAGCGTTGTTACAACAGTTATGATTTGTAAAACATGTGCCAGTTTCTCGATTCAGTAAGTGAGTTGGTAAGTTTAAATTAATTACCCCACGGAAACTGGGATTTAAGGCCACGTCGAAGTCCTTACAATCTACATCTAATTAATCCTAACGCTGTTGGCGAAGGATTACTAAGTGCATCAGTATGATAACTTCGTTTGAAACCTGATGTAAAAAGTACTTTTTACGCTTTTGATCGCGGATATTGACGAAAATAACGTTATCAATCGATGTATAGCAAAAAAATGGAAATTAAGGTCAGCAGTAACTTTCGCGAAGCCTGTGCTGGAAAATCCAAATGCAGTAAACACTCCGGCTACCCGACTCGAAGGGCTTTTCTTAACTACATCCGCTTTAATATTATTAGCGCTTCCCGTGATCCATATCTGCCGCTTGCTGGCGGTTATAACAACATTAGCTGTCAACACGGCCTGCCTAATATTTGGCAAGCTGTACCATATATACGCACACACATACACACTGCCGAGTGAAAACGCGCGGACCCTCATCATATTCCCATCAATCCGCAGCTAGTCAGTATGCGCCTTACCGTTGTCTCATCCTCATGGAGAACTTGATCATACTCGCTCATAGCCACACAAAAGATAATTGCCGTCACATCCTCGAAACAGTGAATCCATTTCTTCCGCTCGGAACGCTGCCCGCCCACATCAAACAATCTGCAGAGTACAGAGAGAATTTAATGCTTCAAGTTTTTCGCCATTAGCCGTTTCCCTTCAGCGGGACAATTTTCCGGGTTTATCGTAATGGCCAACGAGGAGAGATACTAGTATTTATTAGCTGCAGCGGATTTATCTATACTGTATATCTTTAACTGAATCTCTATATATGACGTTCGAAATCTCCTTTCGTGAGAAAGATTGTTTGCGAACCTAATTTCAGTACTCATAGAAAAACGTTACCATGTCGGTTTACTAATCAGAAAAAAGGTTCGATAAAATAAAAGAAAAAAAAAGTTTCGTAAAAACTGTTCTTACTGCAAAAACAATGCTTGAGGTTTAAATTCGATTTCGAAGAACACTTCTTGCGTGACTGCTTATTGAAATATTCCTATGTTACTATACAGTATAGAACCTATAGATGCAGGAACTAGTTCATTCGCAGCAATTAAAAAATTCACCTAACACGAGACAAATCATGCTGCTCTCGAGCAGTCAAACGATCATGAATTCATATCATAGTCTTACTTGAAATTAAGGTTTTTGAAGGAGAAATGCACTTCAACAATCCCGGTTGTTTTGACCCGGGTCCGGAGGATATCCTGTTCGGTGGGCTGGTAGTCTTTCTGTCCCAGCCGGTCCAGATCATCCAAGAAACTGTAAAAGAACACATTCCCCACACCGATCAGTTTACGCCCCTGACGTCACACATGGCGCAACGAATTAGCAATCAAATATCGATTTGTTCTGGCAGGCCCCAAACGAAATATGCTATCTTGACATGGCTACCGCGCGTCTACTACGCTTGGCCTCTTGGTTTATACAAACGCCAGCCGGGGCTATACTGGTAATCTTGGGCGCTCCCAGTGCAGTTATTTCAAGGGACAGAGAACAAGGGGATGAGAGAGAGGCAGAGGCAGAGAGAGAATCGACACATTCCGACTACTGATATGTGTATGCTGCGCGCGCGTGTGTGAGCTGCAAACGCCAGGAAGACTATCGATCTTTTGGCGGAAAACTGCACTGTTCATTCTCCCGTTCGGCCGACGCCATGCTAGCCACACGAGAGAAACGGCAGCCAGTTGATCGATTTTTTGCTTGCGCGTCAACCATGGCAGTACTACAGGGATACGGGGAATATCGGCGCGTTGCTTGTTTAAACCCCGTCATGAATTGTTAAGCAGATGCGGCTAATGATGGCGCGCATAACACTACGCATCAACGGCTGCTAGAACTTTGATATGGCGCTTTTCATGCCGAAAATCGATTGCCCGGCCAGAATGCGATTACGATGCGGTTATATTGTAACAGTGTCAAATTATTGCAGGTGTTATACTCACTATTTGGCGGAATCATTGAGCTGATATTCACTGGACCGTCCGAAGCATTCCTGGACGCCTGGGTCCGACCACAGGCGTTTCATGGCGGCGAGGAGGTCATCTGAGAAGGGCTCCGTGTCCTCCATACGGGTGATGATATCCATCACCATCTTCGTATCGTTCTAATCAAACAAAGTTTCAGTACAGGAGTTAGCGGACTTTACAAGTAAATTGTACCTCCTTTACCATTTCTATACGCATATGATATTTTCCCAGAGTTCAGTCAATTTTTTTTGCAAATGTCAAAGTTGACTGAAAATACGAGAAACACTCATCGTTTCCAGAAAAGCTGGTTAATGTTCAACGACAAAACTGCAGCACTCTATCTGATGAAACGTGCTTGTTACGAGTCATAAAATCACATCCTCAGACAGTTATTGTTTGTTTTGAGGTTTATTACACTTTACAACGCATTTCCGCTGTAATACGATACACGACTATCTGCGGTGGTTGGATTATACATTTCGTGCATAACTTTTGAAAAAGTTCTGGATGCAGTACCTTTTGTCAAGTAAATTATTAGTTCAACTACCGTTTAAGTTACCTCACGGTCCCCGCCGAACGGGATGTTCAGTGTGGCCATGGCACGCAAAATGGCCGCCATGGACTGGATGGTATTGGAATAAACCACCGGTTTGTACTGCCGATAATCCTCGGCTGTGAAGCCACTCTCGTGGATAATTCTATCAAGAGAACACAACCCCGTCACTTCCCTGTATGCGCATTTCAATCGATACGCCTTTCAGGCATTCAGCCAAAAAAGCTCTCCCGTATCACAAGGGTCTCCCGCGTCCTTTGTTACTCTCACAGAAATCTTTGACTCGGGAGACGGGGACTATTTCTGGCCGCTACTTACTTCATCTGCTTGACGATGGTACTCTTGCCGGATTCACCAGCTCCTGGAAACACACAAAAAGACGCATTATGTCGACTGCATCGCAGAATGCATTATGCTCACGCTTCTATTGCGTGACTAGAATTCTGCAAGTAAAATACTCCGGAAACTCTATTTGAAAACGTTTGTCCCCGACACACTCGTCCTTGAACAGGCAGTGGGCCAGTGCGAACGCACACACATAGGGCACACACACCATATTGCCAATTAACCGTGCTAGTCACGCAATGTGCCAAGCGCAAGAAATGGTTGAAATGGGAGCAAGAATTTAGGCCATTTCAACCAAATGTCAAATCATCTTGTCAAAAACTGTAACTAATGTCGCACCTTACACCGGCTCATTACCAATCACCGAGGATCAATCGATTGCGCAAAGTTGTTATTACAGATTTCATAAGACACTCAGGCAGTTTCCTTTCTATAAAGACCTTGTTCTGAGAATGTACAACGGTAAAGTCTACTGTTATACAAGCGTCAGTCAACCGGAAAACTGAAGTTCTCAGGTGGATAACACCCGGTTTTCTGCATTGTCATCGTTGACGATCGATTTCACCGCAGGTTAGCGAACAAGAACTGATCGAATACGCCACGTTAATCGTACTGATAACATCTACATATTCTTCCTTCGTAAAATTTATCTCAAAAAAGAGATAACGGTCAAGTTTCTCTAACGTTTTTTGAAGAAAATGATCAGAATTCCGGGCAATAAGTTCTTATCGGAGAGAGCTCATACAGCTTACCGAACTAACGTTCGTAACTAATGAAGATTATGGCCTTACCTAGAAGTAGAAGTTTAATATCTTTGGCAGCTTGAATCCCGTCCTCCTTCAGCTGCTTCTCGATTTCTTTGGTCTTCATCATGGCGGCACGCTCCTCCTGGCTCATTGTACAGCCCATGGTTGCGGTGAGGTGAGTAGATGAATATTGAGAAAAATAACTACAAACACAACATCCCATCATTGTCAATCAGTTCAGCCCAAATTACACAGATTCTAACGTACCCAGACAATCAGATCACACCGATCCCGTTTGTAATCCAACAAATAACAATCTAATAAAAAGTCAGATTACCACGGCATTCCATTTCTTGCAGGTCATATTCAGCGAAAAAGGTAGCTGGAGAAATTAGCCTTGATTATAGCGGTTGTGCATATGTGTATAAACAGGGATATTAGGCAGGTACAGAGGGCACAAACAGTTCGCCGAAGCAAGGTCGCCGTTTGCCAACAACGGAAAAAAATCAATACTTTGTTATATAGGGTTGTGCGCTTACATTCCAGCTCTACTAACCGGTAATATGTACGTGTCCCGCGTAAGTGTTACGCGCCGATATATGCGAGCAGTCTCCCTGCACTGACTGCAGCAGGGTAACCTTTAATTATGCCGACACTAACCGATAAATATTTTCCAAATTGCCGGTACTAAAGCGGGTTCCTCGACCTTAATCTTCATGGCAGAAAAAGAGCGATAAATATGGTGTTTATAGAACACGTATTGCGCAAACGGCGAGTTCCCTGTTCGGCGTTACCCATAACCCAAAATTTCTGCCTGCTCTCATTGGACTTCCGTACGGGTAGTCAAGCAGTGAAAATTTAACAGAAAACAAGGAAACAGCGACTACAGAGCGTAAACGTATTTTAAGTTTTTCGGTAGGTTTTAAGTCTACTTACCAGCATGTATCAGGACAATAGAACAATCCGACGGCGGTTTTTATATGATTTACGCATTCTCAAAGTACAACAAATCCCTCATCCAGGTTGAATCGCAATCACACAATTAGCCAAAAAAATGCGTAATTTGATGTTGAGGAACAATTATTCCCGTATCCCCACACAGTGTATATCCCGTGATGCGCGTTCGCCAAATACTTCCTTGTTGAATGGGAGGATCAGATGAGAGAGAAAAGGGATCAGAAAGCCAGCGGTGGAATGGGGGATAGAGCCAACAACTAGTCGTTCATCTGCAGCGCCGTCGCATCGCCCCGTTGTATCTAAAATGCGGAAAAATCAATTCTGCACTTTTACTGTCATCCATACCCCCGGTTCTGTGTGTGTGTGGTGCGTGAGCGCGCCGCGGAATCGATCGATACGCGGCCATGCATATTGCCAGTAACGGGCCACACGTCGTGCGCCGTGCAGAGGGATGGAGAATGTACGCTCTGCAGGGATGAGATACTGGGTTGAATGAGCGGATGCTGTGGACAGGGGAATGCGAGTAGTACGTCGGGAGATTGTTCATTCAGTGGTGATCTGCTGGGCTAATTGCTAAGCGGTGAAAAAGCGGAATATAATGGCATGTGTCTACTGCTGTTGGTATCGATATTGCGATTCTAATGGTTGTTATAGTAACTAGGTTCAGGTGTGGCGCGTTCATAAAGGATCGCATTAGCGTGGTAGACATTAATTTTTGTCACTGTGATGCCGCTCTTCTTCTGTCGATAATAGATTGATTGTCACGCGCTGGTATGGACTACAGTAATGCTGCGCGTATATAAAACCGGGAAATTCTTGATAATCCACCACCTAAACAGAAAAACATGTCCAAAAACTCCAGAAAGCCAAATCATCCTTGTTGATTTACATTGTACTTTAAGTTTTTAAGGTTGATTCACTTTCAGTTTAGTGCTCGACATAAAACCGATGTACTGTAACAGATGTAGACATTTGTTAGACTTTACACAGAATACGTGGTAAATTCAGCTAATTAGTATTACGAATTTATATTTACGGTACAATTCCAACAAAGTGCAGAGATACTGAAACCTGCTATATGGCGCCGCTTTATTCTAGATACTTTTTTACTTTTCTTTTAGATCTACAGATACTAGTTAGCATTCGCTTCATTGCATATTAGTGCGTATTACCTTATGTTGTGTGACTCTTTTGTAAATAATGCCGTTCTATCGTGAGTTACTGCAGATGTTCATGTTGTGTTAATAAGTGTTATGAGCAATAATCACAACAGAATAAAATTAATCTATACTCTTTCGAACTTTGTGTGGAATACAGCGAGCACAGCGATTCGCAGGGATACATACTAGCTAGAACATCTGGATGTACGATCAACCACTGCACTCTTGTCTCCTCTCGCCCAACATCCACTCGTCCAACGCAACCGCTGCACCAGTCGATATGCCAGTGCATTAGGCGTCAATGTTGTTGAGTGCAGAATCGGCCGGAAGCAGCAGGATATCCCGCCAAGCGCACGATAAACAAGGTGGCTGCATATAGCATCAGGCGCAGTATTCCCGCCTAGCACGGCTGCGGCCCGCTCTCTGTGAATGAGCCCCGCTCCATTCTCTCAATGGCAGCTGGGAGAGTGCAGGGACATTCGGAAGCTACACTGTACCAAGACACACTGAGCGGATAACATTACCAGCGTGTGATGAGCGATAAGCGGCATCGATTTTTGCGCCACGGCAAAATAGCCTGCCGCATTCTCTCGGCTGCGTTTAAATTATGGACTGCCGGTAATTAAGAGTGAGATGGCGATGTGGCAGATTGGAATGGATACTGTCTGGTTTGTAAGGCGCGGGATGGTTATACGAGCACTTCAGCGGTTTTTCCTAGACCCGGGTGTGCGTCATACAAATGGTGTACTTAAAGACGGAAATGTATGGGCAATTAAAAGTTTGGCAAATTGACTTGGGATCTTTTCAGTAAGATATTTTCGTAGATTTCACGATATGTTTGATTATGATATGTATGACATCTTTAATAGTATGATATGTTATGATATCTATTGTGAGGTAAGCTTTTCAGCGTACTTTGTAAACTTTTTTTGCTAGAGCCAACAAACCAACGGCTTGCCGTGCCTGGCACACTGCAGCGCTGGTTTTATGCAGGCTAAATTCAAGACAAAAATTATGGTATAATTTATTTTCCATATGCTGAAATTCAAGAGCAGCATCATGATCAGGGCTACTAATTAAACTTCAATACAGATAATTGCCATTGTCCTTTGTAATGCATCTCTATGTGCCATAAAATATATAGCCACAGTCATTGATGTATCGACATACCGTAGTCATACATACTTACGTATACAACTTTCTAGTTTTGCCGGCCAAGCATGAAAAAGGTAAGTAGTGTAAAGAATATACCAGCATTGTATAAGGGCCATAATAAGGCTGCCATCTTTCGGACTATAAGGTGTACGCGTTGTATACCATCCTCAACGCCAAATGCTTTAGGCGATAAATCCTAATGTCTAAGTCCTTCGGGTTTTGTGAACGTTGACCTTTACACTACGCCGGTATGACGGCCTTTGGGCTTCTCCCAACTTTCCCTTTGCATTGGGACTTCGGCTATTGTTTATGAAACTGAATCACTATGCCCCGTGACTATAGGAAGATAGTGTGTTATCCCAAGCTAATGCACAGAATAGCTAGAGCGTGGGCTGACACGGATTCGGCGTTACCGCTTACATGAGCATTCCTATGGAGAGTTTAACCTGTACAATCTGATTTTCGCCATCCAGCGGCAGCAACAATGACCCAGATCTCAAGAGATCTCCGAAGTTGCAGTCGGCTATGAGTGTACCACAAGTAAGTGGATGCCTCTCCAAGTTATTTCTCAACTTCTCGGATACGAATTGGAAAGGAAGCCTTTCGCGTTTTTCCCTGTAATTACATCGTTCCAGCCGGTCCGAATCACCGTCCGATGATGCAACCTGTATCTAGGCCTGGTGATACGAACACTTGTAGTTTCTGCTTACAGTATTTTACGGAAGGATATTTGAAGTTTCAAGGACTTTATGTTGTCCCAAATACTCTGAAAGACAACTGGAACTCGCTCAAGAAGCACAGTAAACAGAATTACCCATCCCTTTCGTGGAAACGAATTTCTGGATTTATTAATTAATGTTCTGGCTATTATAAATCATAACGGAGGCTAGTGCAAGGTATACAGGTGTGCGGGTGTTGTGGGTTCACCAATACTTAAGACAATACGCAGAACCTTGCCTTAAGAGTGATTTGAGAATAAAGTAGGTCCTAAAGTTCACTAACATCATCCCAAAGTACGAAAAGTCCACAGCACATCGAGTAAACAACGCGTATGTTGCATCATATCAAGGACAAGAAGTGCTTAATGGGATCACATAAAGAAAAAAGAAAAAATGCCAAGTAATAAGCGAAAGATCAAACGGTAACAAACAAGTAAGAATACTAGCAGAGAAACAGCAAAATCACATGGTGCCTGTGCGTAAATTACAGCTGAACGCGATTTGCAACGGCTGAATGTTATAATTAAGAATCGGTAAACACCACCTGAGGTCCTGGTGGCAGGTCAGCATTCTTCGTTTCCCCAGATGGCTAACTTTCATCATCGGACAAAATCGGTGCATAATCTCCGCTTTTCACCAGTATACTCTGCAGTTCCGCTGCATCGGAGGGAGTACGAAGCTGCCTGTGAGGAACGACAGCTGTCACCGTGGAACCGTTGGGTACGAAAGCCTTCACAAAGCCGTACTTAATATCAAAGCAATCGAGATCGTCTGGAGCCAGGTAAATAGCTGTTGCTGGGTACCACTTCCATGGCTCGTTTGCTTTCAGCTGTAGCAACACTTCGACCGAATCAGGGTTATTCCGCAGCTTTGGCTTACGCGGATAGTAGTGATACACCTTGCCGAACGGCACGGCAACGGCCGGTCTTCCACACTCGAAGCAAATCTGGAGCAGGTTGTTCTTCTGTCCAAGCGCCCGTGCATGGTGCAGCAGTCCGTCGTCTCCGCGAACGACCACAGCGTTTTTTATGTATGTGGCAGAATTAATAAAACCGAAAGGCTGGAAGGGCATTCCACAGTGCTTGACACTCATTCCCGCTGGGTGAACGTCGGGGACATGGACTGTCTGTGGAGGCGCCTTCTAATAAAACAAAAAAAGACGTTTAGTTCATGTAGGGTGACTTCGCGGCTGTTGGTCAGATTTCAAAGCAAGCCAAAGCCACTACGGAAACCTCGGAAGCTGTGTCACTGCTTACGCTTGTAACTAATGCATTGCTTCGAACTATATGCTTCCCTTTGCGTGTGCTGTGTTCTTTCTTTGTTGAGCGTTTTCCAATGTTACAACTCTAATGTAGCAATGGCAGGAGCATTGGGTCGAACGCACAAAAAAACAGCGGAATACTGGATGCGGTTACCTATTTACAGTTTCACATTACTTCTGAACAGAGCCTGGCACGAGCCGTGATCCCACGGCTCGGCTCGCTCGCGATCAATTTTCGAGCGTCGGTTTCGTGATCGGC
>JAQGAU010005499.1:0-10224 GCA_034698045.1 Paramacrobiotus richtersi
GAGCCGGAACGGCATTCACCCCATTAAAACCACATTTGTATTCCACAAAACCGACAAAAGGGGCACCTGTAGGACGGGCCAAATGCATTTGCCAAGTGTATAAGTTGATGAGAACATATGTGTAGCTCATGAATTCTGTACATATACAATAATAAAATTAAGCAGTAAGAATTATGATGTACGTTTCCGTATGGCCATTGAGTCATATTCCATATATATGTAAGTGTGACATAACGTGGCATATATACAGTCTAGACACACCTCCAAACGTACTTTTCCCATAAGTAAGGTCACTATAATATTTAAACAAATACAAACACACGATGCTGGATGTAGAGACCTTTTTTAACGCGGTTTTATTCTAGTTTTTAGGTTGTATTTTTGCACTGTCAACTGTTTTTGCACTGTCGATCCTATAAATTTCATATTTTTATCAGTAGAACGATTTAGCAGCATTACGTGTATTTCTGACAATTACTAGGTAAAGTTAAAACCACCCAAAACGAGACAGTCGGGTTACTTAACTGCCGCTAATTTCGGTTGGGAACGGTAATCTGTCGGATTAAAGCATGATTCTACCGCTGGAAGCGACGTATTTTCGCAAGAGTTATGCTGCGGCAATCAATGATTTGATATGAAAAGCAAGGAAAATCCTCGTCCATCAAAAATAATATTGTTCGCACTGGCAGATCCCTCCAGCCATATGACCAAATGCCGATCGACTCACCTTTCGCAGCGACTGTACAGCACTGGGACAACTGGCTCTTTGTAATTTACTGTAATTTATGATCAGCGTGGATGAATACACATGTAGCTGAAAAGCACCTATCATATTCAAGGGGTTATCTGTTGAAATATCTTATGCCGTTTCTAATTTGAGTAGATTTATTTACCTAATATAATTATAGAAAGCAGCTAGTGCTTATTACTAATACGGCTTGCTTTTTACTATTTATTGATTTCAGACGCTTGTGTTAACGGTGTAATCGGCTGATATGTTAACTAACAAATTAGTCCTCGTGCGGTGTATTTGTGATAGATAGCACATGGTTTTCTCAGATGCGTAGATGACACCTAAATTTTAATACGAAAGTTCGTCTATGCATTTGTCTAGAATAATAATATATCACAGTTTGCATCGCAATACATATATGTACAATTCAAATCACCATCTTGCAATATCTTTTATTTTACCTGGTTTGAATACGTATCGCTTTTTAATCAGAATTATGTACCTGTTTTGTATGCATGCCGCTTTTGCAACTTTTCGGGAACAGCGTTCGAAGACGGCGCATGCGCATGTCACATAGTTAAGGAGTCGAGTTTCAGAATTCTAGCAGATCTGAATTTGTAAACATCGGCCGACTAACTGTAAGATTTCCGAAATTAGATGATCTTTATTGCTGATTCAATTTCATGTTTAAACGTCCTTATCTCTGGCAATATATATGTGCCATACTCCATCGCCATTGCCAAAGGTTACCGAAAGAAAAAGAAAAAACTTGCACATCTTCGATACTCCAAAACAGTAAACTGTAACTGGCGTACAAACACCACACGTAATATTAATGCTAATTCTCAGCATATATCTGTACAGTACCGATTCAAAGCTATTGTACGGGAACTGTTTTCTGGGTCCAGAACGTTCGACAAGCAGAAAAGGAATTTTACAAATGCAGCCTGGATGTTTCACATGGATGCCAGCAATAACATTTCTACACACGCTACATTTATCAAACATCTCAACCAAAGGCTAGATCCAATTATGCAAACCTGAACCATATAATTCAAGAATTCGGAGCATTTGAACATAAAGAAACGGACATCAGAGTAAACACGTAAAACAGCAAATATCTGAGTTTTATAAACCGGGAAAGATTAATCACAGTAAAGCCGATCGATGACTGAAGCGGTCACCGACAAGGAAAGAGCAAAGAACAGTTTCACAGAGAAAAAGTACCAGGAAGATCTCTTCAGAGGGCAACAAAAATCTTCTGCCAATACATCCATACGGAAATCAGCCACCACATTCCCGTTGTCCACAGAGCCATAAACAGCTGAGCCGCATGTGTCTGCGGCATTCCCCACCAAAACGGAAACATGTTGTCCAAAATTTCGCTGCCAATGTAGAGAATCTACACAAAACACAGGATAAAAAATCATTTCGAAATAACCAAAATACATAAACAAACCATCAAAATAAACAGCCAAGCATACGTCAAAAGCTATGAAAAAGATTTATAATATTAAACGGAAAACATAATTCGTGAAATAGGAGGAGTCAGTACTGGTGATTACTCATAGATCTGTAATAATTCCAGCATTTGCTTTGCCAAAATCGCTCACAGATTGTTGCTGTCTTATGTCAAACGTGCATTACTTCAAGTTTTCAGTGTTATATTGTTACTGTTTGTTTTTTTGCTATGATTCTAACAATCTTGCATATATGTATCACTGTATTATACTTTCCAGTAAACGGTACTATCTTTGTACTTCCCGCTGAATTTAAATTTCAGAAATAAAATTCACAAAAGAAAAATTTGCTAACGATCACCAAAAATTCAATGTGCTAGACATCATCGTTCGAAGCCGGAAATACCGGTTCGATCAAGCCAGTAACTGCCCAATCTGCTCCTTACAATGGAATTCACAGACGGATAATGGAACGGTGTGCCACTCCAAATATTCCGCACATCAATCACGTAATACAGAATGGCCAAAAGGATCATTCCAAAACTGGCCGTGGTCAGGATAAAGGACAGTGACCACAAGTTCTTATTCACCGGTATCCAGCCATCGTTTTGTGAAAATCCGCACAGACCACCGGCAATGAGACCCAATGCGACGCCCCAAGCCAGTAGACGCAGCACTTTCTCTTTATGATTATCATACAGATATAAAATTCGTCCAGCCTGGTGCAAAAATGGAAGAAGTTAGTTTCGAAATAAGAAACCGAAATAATTTAAAAAGTATGCACAAGCTTCTTCGTTAACATTATTCCGGAACGAATAACGCAATGTACAGATAAAATCACAAATAAACCAAGTTTACACTTTGAATTACTAAAACAAATTTCTCATAAAATATGACATTGTAATAGATACCTCGCTTGGAAGATAATAATGAAGACAGATACTGAAATCCGAAAATTCAAATGCGAACGAAACCGTATCAAAATACAGCCGGCCACGAAGTAGTGAAAACAAGCCTTGCTCAGAAAACTCCCACAACCATCAGATTCCATCAGTTCAGAATGAGATCACCATTCAGAAAAATTATTAACACTTACAAAAGATAATAATATTATGCCTAAATGATAAGTTACCAACCTGAACACCGATGAACACCAAGAACGTGCTGTTGAGATATCCCAAAATTCCTTCGGGATCAAATGCACCAGTTTGGTAGATAGCGCGGCATGTGGGCCATTGGTAAATGTGGTTGACACCCAGAATCACTCTATCGATGTAACCAGCAGCCCCGCCGGTGCAATTCTCGTAGGCCCGATTATGATGCAACCCACCCGGACCCATATACCCTCTACAAAGCAATTTTGCAATCTGCACATGATCTGGCATCTCCTCTACACTACAAAAGTGATCACGAGATGTTTTCGCTTCCGTCTTACCGCGGACAACCAGGAACTTGAAGAAGGAACGTAAACAGCAGCTGCAGCAGAGGAAACAGCATGCTGTACAGTGCCGTCGGCCAAAATGGCAAGATATCACGCAAATAACGGAATCGCGTAACCGTTTGCGCGGTTTCCATTCGCTGGACAAAGAGCAGTTCCCATGAAGCCACAAGAAAGTAGGAAATACTAAATCTTCCCAGCACGGAGAGTAATCGCAGCTCCCCGATAGATTCTGAAATACAAATTCAACATCAGCCAAGAATACGAAAAACTGGAAAACAGGGGAAAATCACAACGCAAAATAGGCACAAATTTTCAGAAAATCCCCAGATCTCAAAATTTACGGCGAAAAAAGCATAAAACAGCACGAAGTGTGATCTGGAGCTTACAATTCAATAAAGATCTGAAAAAAACTAAACATAAAGTACGCAAATATGTGGAAAAGCATATTCACTGTCATGTAATTGTAGATTCGTGGGTAACCCGAAAAATAACATTTTTTATGCATTCTTAACAATTTTAAGAAAATTCTGCCCCATGTCATGCAAACCTATAGGTTTACACTCCCAGCTTACTATATCCTATGGAGTTAATCATCAATCCAAACAGGAACAACAAACACGTCCTTCGGATGATATTCCACCACAGTGTCCGCATCTGAGCCGTTTTCCGGGCTGCTGACCGCATGGAAATATTGATGGCCACACCCATTATAAACAAAAACCACGGGAACACCAAATCGGCCAGACTCAGTCCATTCCACACCGTATGATTGAAGAACCAGTAGCCACCAGCATTACAGTTGACAAAGATCATCAGAAGAATGGTTAGACCACGGAAACAGTCCAGAGAGCGTAAACGACGCTTCGGTGGTGCAGTCAAGGTCGCAGTACTGCTGTCACTCGACGTCGAGGATGATCTGGATGAATCCTGTGATAAATCATGGTTATGTTTCCAAAACCAAAAACATGCATTCGATAATTTCCATTTACTAGTAATAAAAATAAAAAAATCCGCCAAACAAAGTTTGTAAAAAATTCTAAAAAATCAATACGTAAAATTATTATTTTTCTAACAATTTAAAACGCACTGCAAATAATTATATCACCATTTCCTAGCTCCTACCGTCACAAAAGCAAAACGATGGTCAGCCGGTAACGATCCACGATACTGCTTTATCAGCCAGTCTCCAATAATGTATAAGAACACAGCTCCCAAAACGAAGCCAAGGAGGACAAATAAGGCTACAATAAATAACACTTAATTTGAGGTTTTAATAACGACTTGATAACCGAATAAAACGGTAAAATGATCACGCACGCGTATAGGCACTGTGATGATTATCTTCTTCGGTAAATGTGCAATTCGTGGAGTTCAGCAGTCCCGGAGAAATGCTCAAGTGATATTTCCCAAACTCCCATAATCGTCCATTAAATCTGTATAAGCATGTGAAGAAATGAGCGAAACACAAAGAAACAGCAAATTTTTATTTATTCACAAATGCGATTAAATTAACATAAGAAAATATACCCAGCAGAACATTAATATATATTATACGAATTTCATACCTAAAAGTTACGAAAGAAATAAACAGTTAAAAAAATTTATATAAGCAAGTTACAAGTATTTCGTATACTGGATGGACAAAACGTGCTAATTTATCGAACTTGCTTGCAGAGCTCTTGACTGTTGTTACTTTGGACAGCAAAATACCAGCTGTACGCTGTGCCAACCAGCGCAGAAGTTTCTTTCCCAGGAACAGCTGTTGCAAGTGGCAATAACGGACACTAAATACCACAATATTGTCAGTTTTTGTCGGGACACATCGGCGAGCCAACAGTTGCGCATTTCGCACAGATTCTTGTACCTCCTCGCATTCCTCGACTTGCCCTAGAAGAGTAACTGGAGTATTCAAGGCATTCTTCACAAAAATCGAGGCAGTATCCATTGTGTTATTGTCCGGATAGCGCACGGCACCATGGATCACACCGTATTTTCTGCTTCCTAATTCTTCTGGACAAAAAAACTTCGCGATTCCAGCAGCGCAGAGTACAGCCAGTAGGCCAATAAATGTCGATAACAGATTTGTACACATTGGACCACACGTGCCATACGTTTGTCAAGATAAGATGGAAACCTCCGGCTACAAAGCATGGTCCAACAAAGGAGGAAGCAATGTTAGATTACAGATGATCGGATCTGGCAGATTAAAAATTCGCGTTACCTGAGCTACGTTATTTTGCACGGTATGCAACAGCGATGACGCACGTGGTGGTTTCAACAGCGATGACGCACGTGGTGGTTTGCTCGGGCAACTATGATTCCTACAGGTACCCGCTTCCGGTTGACACCCTGTTTAATAGGATCATTCCCAACTAACTAACGTACAACTAACGTAAGGTACAGATTTTATTTTTTGGCGAAGTGCTGTTCCGTGAGCAGTGAGCGGGATTTTATTTATGATGCAACAACTTGCAAGAATATCTGCTTATAGAACTGGGATATATACTTTTTGTAGATAAAGTTGTTCTGAATAACAAGAATGGTATTTTCGGTTATAGTTTCGGTAACATAATGCCGTAGTAGTTTTGATGGCCAGCGCTGTTATGTCACCTAGAAAAATTCTGATTTTGTAGATACACTTTTGGGTTCATTCTGCGGGTGCGATCACCGTTTCTCGTACGCCAAACATATTAGCAAAGTCGTGCACATAAAAACTGGAAATGAAACGATGTTCCATTTTGTTTTCTCATTCATTCTGGTCCCAGTATCCCATTTACCCATCAATGACAAAGAAATACAATGCCAAAACGAGAAAAAAAACTAGAGCAGGATCAACAGGAGCTTGTCACGTAAGAAATATACAAAATTTAAGTTACCACTCTAGACTGAGCATAAGCTCTAATAATCACTACCTGACCACTTCGCTAGACAAAAATAATAAACCAAAGCGAAAAGCCCCGAACCCAAACCAAAAGAGCGTTTTCTGACCGCATGATCGCTGATAAAGCCAAATATAGGTTGGCCGAAGACAGGAGATCTAATCGGATGATAGCCAAGGAAACACAGCCCGTAGTCGCATTGAAATTTCCTGGAGAAAAAGGAGGTACGCATCATCTGGTAAAGAATACGCAAACTCACGCCTTTCGCCAGTATCGAGGGAAACACAAGTTACGACTCAAAATTCTGTAACACTCACTTCATATCCAGTCGTCGATTTCCAGGACGGGAGTTCGTATTTCACTCAGATCTTCTGGCCAACCAGATGTCCCAACATTGAGGCCACTGATATTGGTGTCACACTTCAGAGAACTGCCAACAGGAATCAAATAATAAAATTCTACTGAATCGGCTGGAAAGAGGTCTAACGATGCAGTGTCCATCCCGAATATGCCAAGTGACGTTAAGCTTGTGACAAAAGTGCGAAGGTAATCGATCTTCACAGATCCTTTATAACTGCCCACTGTAATTTGGATGAATCTAATTAGCCGCTCCGTTGTGCTAATGTAAACCAGATCAAAGGCCGGCTGGAAACGCGACAAAGGTACCATCCAGAAGTTTGTTGAGGAACAACCTTTGACGGCGGACATATCCTTCATGGTGAAATGTATCAAAGGGATACCGCATTCCCATTCAACGGCACCTTCAGGACCGATTAGCCGTAGATTCTTTCGACCGGATAAACTATCACGTCTGCCTTCTCGAATCACCGCAATTACCCACCACTCAAAGTACAGGCCCACCATGCGAGAATCTCCAAAAGTATAGAGACGGCAGATCTCTTTAATCCGTTTTGCAGACACAGAGCGATGGAGCTGTTCTGCGACATAGGAACTGATATAACATACTTCACTGTTGTCCCCCTTTCGCGTCAAGCCGAATAATCGGCTGAATGATGCGCAAAAGCTGTCCTTATTTGCACCAATGTCGTCTCTTCCTTGCAAGATGTGAAGTGCTTCATGGAAGGAATTGAGTACATCTTCTGTTGTCTTGAAAAACATACTTCTAATGGAATCGCCGGTTTTTTCATATTTGCGGCGCACGACTTCTTCCGCGTCTGAAAGCGTGAACTCGCCTGTTCCCACGTAATCCTTCTTCAGGATTGGTTTAACGCTCTCGAAAAATCGCACGTGCTTTAAAGCATCAATAAAATCATCGAGTTTCCACGTGCAATGGGCATATTTTGGAACCGAGCCATGGTTGCTAGTTTTAGACAGGTTACACTCCATCGAGCTTATAACAACCAGTTTTCTGCTGTCTGTATATAACTTCCTGCTCCCGGCGCCTCCGTGATCCACATCCTCGCCGCGCCAGTGTAGGAACTGATCAGTAAATTCGACCGGGACTGTATTCTGCCGGTACCCGTCGATGAAGACGAAAACCTGCTCGTTACACCGGATATCTTCCAGTAAGCACCTTGCTGTAGTAGAGGTGGCCTCATACAAGAACGTCTTTTTAATGCCGAGCAAGCCATCCTGTTTTAAAAAATCCAAGCAAACTCCAGGACCAGGATTCGCTCTGTCGGGGACACGGACCCATCGTATACGCCAGTTTTTGTCGGGATCACATGCCAGTTTGACGGCAAAGGAGAAGGCACCGCAGGACTTTCCAGATCCAGGAGGACCAGTTATAAAATAGGTATGATGAGCGCCAACAGCATATACGTCACATTTCTCGTCCAACACAGCGTGCATCTTCTCCATCAAACGCAGATACTCGTCTCTTTTGTATATGATCAGATTATGTTCACTAGGGAATGGTCGCAGTCTAGCCAAATCAGCAATGTCCGCCGGTATTTCTGCGAACTCGTTACGAGAATCACCCAGTCCAGAAACGAGGTTCATGTCATGAGGTACAATCACTGGGATCCACATCTGACCAGCCTTAGAATGTAACAAAAACAAAGAATGCTAGAGTAGGTATTGCGTCGGTTCCGTAATATTGATATGTAGTTAACGTAATGTAACTCATAAAAATTTTCCATACCGTCAATACCAAGTAGTTACCCAACAGTTCATTTGCAATATGTTTACTACTGAAAAAATCATATTCTCTTCCAACCTTGTGAATTACTTCCGTCGCTGTTCCAGGTGATTTTATGCCGTTCCGATGAGCTGTCACTGCGGCTAGAAGACGCCGGATAGCGGGCTTACTCATGTTGATATTTTCCAGATCACTGGGCTCGACAAATTCGAAATGTGCCAACTGCGTCACAAGCAGGTCATCACGGATCCGCAGGAAAAATTGTTCAAGATCAACACTCTACAAATGCGGTCGAAAGTTCTAATCACTTTCTGTCAACGAGCAAATAGCTTTGCCTCACCTTCAAGATGTACAAAACCAATTCTGGCGAATCTGCTGAAGGGGGTTCGGATGGCACATCTACAGCGACAATTTCTTTTGGTATTCCTTTGGATGTGATGTCTTTCTCCACGTTAGACTCAGACGGACTTGTCTGCGGTGTTTTATCTGTGGAAAATTTGCAGAAGTTATGATCAAACTTAGCCACAATAATGCGAGCAGCTTCCTGATTCGGTTACAGATTCAGCAAAATAACTTTAGCAGAAGCGACAATAAATTTATCCACAACAGCGAATTTCTGAGTCGGATATCGGAACAGATTTACAGTATAAATTACTATTATAAGTGCAATCACGCAAATGATTTCACTGCAAACAGAAAACGGCAGGCCTTATAACTACGTACAGGAAAACGTTCCGAAGTACCGGACCAAAACTAACCTTCATAAATTGTTCCAGGCATTTTCCTTCGCAGTTTCCGATTTCACGTCGACTTCACAGCGTGACAGCAGTAAACGGCACTGCGCTTTCTGATCTCAGAAGATGGCCCTGCGATCCCAGAAAATAATACCTATACCTGTCATTCTTTAGCATCGACCAGTCAAAAGCTGCTGTTATCATGTTCTTTTGTCTGTTGTACTGCACTTACGGAAGGTTAGATCATTTGCATGCACACAGTCCACCAGGAACCAAGAGCAATCACGGACTTTCTCGATAGAAATCAGAAATGAGACGAAGCACAGACGCACAATTCTACTTGGTAAACTTAAAGCCGAAAATTACATACCGATGATTAAATAGTCTTATTACTCAGTCAAAAGAAGCATGAAACATTATGGCATGAGTTGCATCAAGCACGGAGCAGGAACCAAGTTCCAGCACAGTGGATAACTGACGAGTCGACGGCTCAGTAAGTAACGAGCCGAAGCACTGCACTGCGACAGCAGGAAGCGGTTGTCCTGTAAGACGTGGATGGATCCAGTCACTGATCAAATCCAGACTTTTCATTTTGACGTTTACGGTTTACCCGTAACTTACAACAATAGTAAAAAAAACACGTGCGTGCGGCGGCATGCTGCTACGGTGTGTAAGCTCACCTAGAGAGGAGAAAGAGCCAGATCTAGAATATTGCATATGGACGTGGCCCTACATGCATGCGTCTTGCTTGTAATATCGTGAGATTTAATGCACTAGATCAGCCCAGCATCGAGAGTCCACTTCCAGGACAAGGAGTAGCTTTATTAAAATGATATCAAATACAATGTAATAAAGAAATACAACCGTGCTACGATA
>JAQGAU010005500.1:0-10223 GCA_034698045.1 Paramacrobiotus richtersi
GGTACAATCACTTCCGGAGTACCGCGAGCAACGAGATCACCGTTCTGGTATGCGAAACGGACAACCTTGTCGGTGCATCCGACATAGACCCACTGCGGATTGGGTCCTGGTGGATGGAAGGCGATTCCAAAGGGTAAATTCAGACCATCCGCGTACATACTGGCAGTTTCTGCTTTCGAAGCTCCGTCTGCGGCACGAAGAACACGGATCCTGGAATAAGATAGCTTTACTCAGTATGAGTCACTTGACTCTCTAGGGACTTTTGATTGCAAACTGCATAATTATTTCTGTATATATATATGACGCTGAATCGCCGAAACCAATAAACAATCAATGTTGTTTTTTGTATCCGTAAAATTAAAACAATTAAAACTATGGCGTTTACTATAGTCTTACACAACGAACAAACGTATGAATACACAGGTAATATATGGTAATATACGTATACAGTATCTGCATACACACACTCTGTGTGTAATGGCCGCACTCGCACTCGTAATGTGTACCTATTTGATCTCATTTCGGCAACAAAAATGTCCCCATTTGGAGCCACACGGACAATGCGGCAGTTATTCATTCCGGTGAAAAACTCATCTACTTTAAAACCTGGCAAAACTTTAGGCCAAGCACCAGCTGGCCTTGGGATAGGATTGGCGAAATTCGGTGTGGAGGGTGTGTCGAACGGCGCTGGCATGTCGGCCGCTGTGACCTTGCGGCATACCCCTACGATGAACAGTAGCATAGATGGTTGTGATTCCGGCAAGCACAGTACTTTGAAAAAATCAGATGATTCAAAGTGTTTACCTGGTGCATCCGATCGCCAGTCTCCAAACGCAGCTTTTCCCGTTAGGACACGGGAACCGCATTTCGATAAAGGACTTGGAGAAGACGTTGCACCCGGGCTGGTAGACTGGCTGGTCGGTTGGGTAGTATATTGGTATGTTGGCTCATTGTATGAAGATGCTGCAGCAAAAGTTACTTTGAATTATGATCATAGATTCATATGTGGTTATTCACTCACAGTACAGGGATATATCCAATATTAAACAAACGTCGCATTACAGTATATATTCCTCTACCCAACTGAATTCTGTAGGCATGCACTCGAAAAGGAATATAAACAGTTTCACAGGTCTTATTTGCCCGGAGCGCAGCGACGGGCTATTCCTATGCGCTGAACGTTTTGTAAAATATTTCGCCTCACAAGAGCGTCACCGACCTCCGACAGGCCATAGACATTGCCCGCCTAGGTGGCGGTTACCATTTCGAGCTCCGGGCACACTATCGATATAGTATCGATCACTAGTATAACATTTACCACGGATTCTAAGAGTAATGGAAAGGTACATGAGGAAGGGTGCACAAGTATGAAATGCAGCATGCATGTACCTGCTGTAGCCACTTATGTGACTTAATTAGCGCCATAACTTTGCGATTTCTATGGAATGGACGTTGTCGAACAAAGTTTATCGCCTTTACCGTATAATGGACTTGGAAAGCGTGGCGGTTGTACAACTTGTGCATAGTACGGCATCGGCGTTTCTCCATAATCCGTCGTCCAGAAGTCTGTGTAGTGTACTCCTCTTCGCGGGTAAGGTATCCGGAATGTTGGAGTCCTAATTCCAACCAATGCGTAAAGATAAAAAGCGAGTAATGGTTATCTTAACGTTGTTAAATCATTTGTTTATACCTTAGATAAAGGCAAATATATGTTGATGCATTCTAAGAACACATTTTATATTCGCCATATGAAAACCGATAGATTTCAAAAGCCAGTTAACAAATTCGGTTTTTTCTCTGAAACTTGCCTGCCATTGTGGGGCCCATTAACCAGTATTGGATAACCGTAAGGATCCAAAAGTTGCCGATTGTATGAGGCAGCCCGGATTCGAGGCCCTCCTGTGCCTTTGACATAAACAGGGCATACAGAAACCGCCAAAACCGCTACAAGATACGTTATTTTAGCATGTGCCATGACATATTTTGTGAGCTAAACTCAGAAACCACCCTTCAAGTTCGTACGGGCGAAATGCTGTCGCAATGACTAGTGCACACGTAACTGACGAATGGGCAGCCAAATCTGATCAGATCGATAGAAAAACGGTATCTTTTGCATAATGACTGGGCGCTCTGGAATTAACGTTGCGCGACTGCTTGCGTAAACTCGATATGCAAAACGGTCACGTAACAAAGTAGTCAGCGCAGCGCTGCTTGCGCCGGGATATCTTCAACAAGTACCATTTAAGTTTGTTAAAGGCTTCTACAATTCTGGTGGATTGTTAGCAATCCAAAACACAAACAAATCACGAAATGTCATTAAGAAACGTTTTCGAAAGATTGCATTTCAGTACGCTACTACGTATATACGTTGCAACCGCATTCCGCGACATTAACCTTCCAGACCGTTTTCGTAACAATTTCTAGTTGTAAATGCCTCAAAAAAAACTACAAGAAGCAAAGACTTTTCAAATTGCGAGCATTAAAATGCGTATTACGAAGGACTAGGATGTATTTTAAATAAAGGAAACTTTTCTCCGCATGATTTTGCATCCATTGTTACCCAGCCTACATAGAAAAACAGTTTTGTGGGACGAGTATCTGTTAAAAGTTCGTTTTTTGATCAGCAATACAGATCTCAAACATATACTGTACAGATATACAGACACTAGAGTAATAAAGTGCTGATATTCTGGAAGAATATATATATCAACGAAGCTCTTGTTTTTGTCGATTATGAAGCGTTGATGGTTCAAGCGATTTGAAGTGTTTTTTAACGGCATGGCTTTCAGCGTGCGCCACCGATAGAATTGATTCCTTCCTGACGTCCTGCTAACCTTATCAGCCACCTTACTGCAGCCCAAGATCAAGCAGGCCAGGCATAAGGAATCTTTTCCGTCGACCAGACCATGCGTTTATGCCCTCATCGCATTTATTTGATCTTTTTCAATACGCTTTGTCCATGGCCATAACTAAAAGACAGCCAAGCTGTTCTGTTTCCTTTGCCTTCTCTCTGTTCCTTCTTCTTGTCCGCTCAATCACCTCAAGCAATCACCGCGTAATCACCTCAACACTAAAATTAACAGGGCTTTTGCTTTGCTGATCCAGATCTCTTTCAGCACAGCCTGTTGAGAGAATTTAGTCCATTTGTATGTCTTGGCAGCTAGACGGCGTGGGGTACAACCGGTCAGATAAGGACAGACCGCAGCTCTCTCTTCTACTGTAACTAACGGTCCATTTTCTCATCGGTGCGAAGTGCGAACGGACAATTCCGAACATTTTGATGAGTTAGTATACAGTTTATGGAAAATCTGTATTACCATTCAAAGAAACCAGTAAATTTTTGGAACCTGAATTGCACTCTTTTGAGATTTGTGCTGTAGTTTGAATAGCACAGACCAACACCGGCATTCTACACATTGATATATTTATTTATAAGCCATGGCGAAAGCGACAGTTATTATCAATATAAATAACAAAGTAATCGTCCGCGATGACAACGACGCATTTATTTGGGGCCAAGTTCAAGATATCGCCACCGATTCGCTCCTGATTGATTTCGATACTCCACAACAATCTCCACACTGGATCCCGTTCAGCCGAATATTCCGCCCACCGACCGAAGTGGCGACTGACCGATCCCTTCCGGGACGTGCCGATCCTTACGCGCCAAATCCAAAAAAGTACCTTTTCGCTGCGACGCGAATCGATGCAACCGGTCCGTTTATTTGGAAACGCTCATCTCACAATGATCCACAATCTCTCTGGGGAAAGCAAAATTCCGACTTTATTTATCTCGAAGGGATGCGAGATAATAAATCGTCACGAGAAGTCGTTCCTCACATACGATTTTTTCAATGTTTATTCGCTTCCGGTTTGTCTGATAAGCGAATTCTTACCAGTAATCCCGTCAGCGCAGCCACATTCTGTAAAGTAAGTCATACAGCCGATGGATTTGGACTAAAGTGGCTAAAAATGGCGTCAAATTTGCAATACATCGATCTCAACAGAGACGGCACGAGAGCGGTTTGTTTAACGATCGAAAAAGATACTGTTACGGTGATTGCACGTGATCATCCGAATGTAACACCATACGAATACGGGATACCGCACCAGCAGGATTGCCGACGCTTTTGGGATATCTTGTGTGATGTGGGGTACTGGGATTGTCGGAGTCAGGAGGAGTGGGATAAGATACAGACAAGGGAAAAAGATCAACTCAAACAGATAGCGGACCACGTCATGGGCGACACCGACTTACGTAAGCTACTGTATAATATATATACGAGTATTTCGACTGGATGTTCAAGTCCCGGAATGTCGGGTTATCCGCTCTTGTGCGATAATAATGATAATCAATTAAGTACTGCAAATCTTAGCAGCTAAAGGAAAACAATAAAACCTCTTAAGCATGATAATAATAATAATATGCCATGGGATTATATTATTTTACTTATATTTACTACTTTTTTAACAGCTACCATCCGACACCTACATGAGAATGTTCTAATCGATATGTTTTGCTATTTGGATACCCTGCATCAGATGTTGATGAAAAGGTACAGAGCAGATTTTAAAATATGTGCTAAATGGGTAAACTGTTCAAAAATGTACTTGTATTTGTATGCTTATATTGATTCTTACCAAGAGCTGCCGGTACACATATTGTGTGATCGGAAACATCCATACTGAAGCCGTCCATATCAGACTGATTCTAGTAGATGCAGATCATAACATAAACACATTCGAAGGGAGTTACACTCTGGATGTGTTGGGGTTTTAGTTGTCTGAATTATTTGCGTGTTGCTTATTTTATGGGAATTAGCCCTCCCACGACATTTCCACATGTACGAGTAGCGTTGCATTGAAAACTAGCAATACATATGGGCGATTGTAACTCATACGTGGAAGCTGGAATGGACTTCTGTCAAAGATTTATAAATTGCAGACAACTGTATATGTGTGAGATACATTGGTGATTGGTCCCATACAAATCGTGTTTTTTTGCTTTCAGAGTTTGTGCACGATGGTATTCGATTTTAACACTCGAAGCTGTAACGAACCATATCCATATTTTCGGAAACGAAGACTCCTCATCAATCTGGCGAAACAGCGGTTTCATTCCTCTGCTTACTGGCAACGGTTGGTGGCATGCCGGACGGAAAAGCAGCGAGTACCGCACGGCGAAGATCATTAACAACATTTCCAGCAATGTGAAAACACTGCATATAGCGGGCGTGTCGAAAGAAGACTACAATAAACTACATCGAGTGTTTCTTGGCTTGAAAAGCGATGGTATCAAACTGCGAAGGTTAATGCTCGAGCGGTGCCCCGTGGAAATCGGAGATTTTGGAAGTCAAACAGAAAAGGTCACCCCACATATTCTACCTGCCATACAGTGCACCCCAACCAGCCATCAGATTCTATTTGATATTGCAAAACATGTGGTCCTTTCGGATTGTACTATCCAGATTTCAGGACAACCGTATCCGACATGTGACACACGGGGGCGTGATCCACTTGATGCACGGATGGACCTGTATAGTGACCTAGTTCTTAAAGTGGACTGTTCCCTTGTACATTCTGTTGAAGTGTTAGTAGGCAAAACCGAAAGGATTTGTGATGATATACCTGCCAGGAAGAAGCGAGATGTACAGAGGTGGATAGGTGTTTCCCAGAAAGTGACAAAGGGAAGCAACGCTTTGGATATTATGCAGAGGGTGCAAACGTAAGTGTCAATCTACGGCAGTGCCAGAAACGACTGGCTCCTACGTAGGCGTAACCCGGTTGTTCCGTTCCGTAGGTGGGAAAACACGCTAAGGATAACGCGTAAAAAGATTCGAACGTGTATGGACGGCCTGGAGGGTCCTGAAATGGATGCCCTTCGCAAGCGATGGGAGAAAACGCAGCAAGCGTTGGCAGAGTGGCAGTCCCGTATGCAACACTAATCAACCTAGTTTACTCCGCGGACAGAAATTGGTTAATTGTACGAGCGGTATAGCACGTTAACCTGCAATTGATTTCCGCTAACACTCGATATTATTTGGTTTTTACCGGCATTTACCAAAGCAGCCCTGGAAATGCCATGCATTTAGGCAATTGGTTTCCAAAGCATCTTCCCTGCGGGAAGCAGCATTTGTTTGTTATACCAGCTGAAACATTTAGAATGTCAAGTGCTGTGCTTTGGCCAGGAGAACAAGAATGTTTTTTATTCCTTTCGCTGTTGTCAATTGCAAGCTTATAATTCGTAAGATGTCCACGAAACAATCGGAATTTCAGATTGTGCTGGTCTGCAACAGACGCATAGTATCAAAAACACTGCAATTACTGCAATATCTTGACACGCAATTAACTATCTAAACCACATATCTCCGTATGAGCCGTGGAATATTTTGTGAGTTAAACCTCAGAAGGTACCCTTCAAGGTCGTACGGACAAAATCATATCGTAATAGTCGGTGCTCACATGACTGACGAATGGACAGCCCAACAGTTCTGTGGAAAAACGCTAACTTTTGCATAATGCCCGAGAAAACTTTACGCGATTTTTTACGTAGGCCCCATATAAAACGGTCACGTAACAAAGTAGCCAGCGCTGCGTTGCAACGGGAAATGTACAGCAAGCACGATTCCATTTTTGATACATCCTTGAAACGTTACACTAACTTACTTACTCTGCTTACTCATCTTACTGTACTAACATAAAAACATTTTCACAGATTGCATGACCGAATCAGGAATCTAATTAAGGTTTTTTACTACATGGATACCACGCATCAAACGTGTCTGAAAAGGCAAAGAACAGATTTCAAAATGTAAACAGATCCTAGTTAGTAAGATGTTCGAATACGAATGGAGTCACACTCTAGATGTTCTGAGTTTTTAAACTTGCCTGCATTTGCGTTTTGCTTTATGGTTACGGCCGCGGCCTGGCCATGTCTGATTTCATTTTACGCGTAGCTAGGAAACCTAGTACTGGGCGATTAGGCCAAACTGGACTTTTAATCAGGACTTGCTGCATTGTATATGTATGTGACACATGCATACACTGGTCGTATACATATATCGTGTTTTCTGTTCCCAGAGTTTGTGTAGGGTGGTATTCAATTTTAACGCTCCAAGCTGTCACGAATCATGTCCACATCTTCGGAAATGAAAATTAACCAAGCTGCCCAAATTACGGTTTCCTTCCTCTGCTCGCTGGCAACGGTTTGTGGTATGCCAGACGAAAGTGCACCGCGTACCGAACGGCCAAGATGGTCACCAATATTTCAAGCACATATCGGGCGTATCGAAAAAAGTCTACTATAAACTGCAAGGCTTTTCTTTAGCTTGAAAAACAGTAGTGTCAAACTGAGAAGGTTGATTCTCGAGCGGTGCCCCGTGGAAAGCGGAGATTTTGAAAATCAAGCAGAAAATGTGCCCCTACCTTTGCTGCCTGACATACTATACTGTACGCACCAACCAGCCATCAAATTTTATTTGATATTGCAACAATGTAGTTCTTGTGGATTGCACTGTCCGGATTACATGACAACCGTATCTAACGGCAACATGTGACACGCGTAAACGGAATCCACTTGATGCAAGTATTGACCTATATGGCGACCTAGTTCTCCAGGCGGACTGTTCCCTTGTACAGTCTGTTGAAGTGTTAGTAGGGAAGCGTCGTCATGGGATTTGTAATGGTCTACCTTCAAGGTACCAGTTAATACAGAACCGAGAAATAAAGAAGTGGGTTGGTGTCTCCCGCAAGGTACCAAAGGGGAGTAACGCTTTGAATGTTGTGCAACTGGTGCATACGTAAGTGTCTGTCCACGGTAGTTCATGCTGATACGTAGGCGTAACCCGGTTGTTTCATCCCCTAGGTGGGAAAACACGCTGAAGATAATCCGCAAAAAGACTCAAATGGCGTATGTATATGGAGGACCTTGACACTTTTGCTGTGGCCGGGCATCCTCCGCAAGCTGACGCAGCAGGCAATTTGGCGCTTCTATGCGAAACAGTGAAAACCCTGAGATTGTTGGATTCTTCCCTGTATCCATGAGCGGGATAGAAAGTTAACCAGAATCAGACTTCCGCTGACGTACACTTGGGCGGCCAACTTATAATCACTGTAGCGTATTGTTGGTCAACTTAAATTTCGGTCTAACATTACTCTTATTAGTAGCCTCTGTTGCGAATTTTGTTAACTATACACATCCAGTTTTGAGTCGAGTCGGTTTACGTTAAACTGTACTTTGGGTTTAACCTTCACTTTTACTTTCGGCTGCGCCTTGTAAGATAATATCGCGTTCTCCAAGTTTTAAGCTTTCAGGATTACGTTTACATGTGGTTCACTTTAGTGTTACTTATCTGCAGGTCCACCTTCGATTATTGTGTGCTTACTGTGCCAGTGCCACGCTGCCCGACTGTGCCTTTGATTTCATATCTGCTTGAACTCTGGTTAGATCTTGCAAGTTAGTTGCACAGCCTTTTGTTTCGGTGGATTTTAAAGTTTCTAGAAGCACAGGAATTTTTGTTATTAATTACAGAGTACATTGCTCGATATCATAATAACATATCCATGCATATTTGTAATTACAGTATACACGGTATACGTAGCTGACCACCTTCTCTTGCGTAGCTGACCAATGCGCAAAGTCTAGAAACAATCGCAATGTTCATAGCCACAGCTTTAACTGCATCAGTACATTATTAGCATAAAACAAGTTATGAGTCAGTTTCAGCTATAGCTTTTACAAGGGAATTCCGTCCGTTACACTCTATCTTGAAGATGTAGGTGGAGGCAGAGAGCTAGTATTCGTCAGCTGCATTGACAATCCAGTTTTCCTGCTCCTCACTTTCCCGCAGGTGATGATGTGCAGCGCCCGTAAACCGTACGCCGGATTAGCAAGGCAATAGGCATAAAAACCTAACGCATAATTTGCCAGGTAACACTGGAGTCTCATGATGTCGAACAATTGAAACCATCGATCGGGCACATGGTAAACGCATAAATTTTCCAGAATTTCATAGATAACTAGAGGAGATTTCAAGATTAAGTTCATGCAGCTTGTCGCGATCAGCATTCGGATTACTGCGTTCTCTGGTGACCTCTTTCCATGAGATTTCGAAATATTAGCGTTCTGAGCGGGGTGTGGGTTAGGTCCATCTATGCCGCTGACTGACGACAACAGACGGTCTCCGGCTGGTGTGAAGACGTCTCTTTCTCGGAATAAAAGGAAGGCGATGATGATCAGGTTACTTGCCAGTATTGCAGCGAACGTAAAAATGAAAACAAACGACTGCAAAAGCGAAAACTAACGTGACGCGACTGCAGATACATATATTTATAAAGCAAGGTCATTGAGCAAGGGTCATCTGTCCTTGCATGGACAATCAAGGGTCACCTTAGTTTTCCGTGAAAGAGCGATTAATCGAGCTTACCGAGCTTTTAACATGAATAACATCCCACTGTCTAAACCAGTGCTTGGTGTAGAAGTTAAAGATGACTTTGATACTGGCCGTATGCACCATATTCTTGATGTAATCGAAAACGGTGGCTAGCGTGGCCAACAGAACAACCACGGCCACGACAATGCGTGCTCGACTGCGCTGAAGTATCCTTCTGCTTTGGAATGGATATCGCAGACTGAAAATCTGGGCGATATTCAGAATCAACAGGGTCCTGGAACAGCAGGCAAAAGTGAGTTTTCCAAGCCGACTTTGCAATGGAAATTGTATGCGGTTTCTACAAGTGCGCTAACGACACGGCGAAGCATAGAGTACAAAAAATGCAGCCTTACTGCGGTCATACAGTAGTTCCACGTTTACTATAAAGATCAGGCGCGCAGCGTGTTTAATTCACATCAAACGAGATGTTCTAAGACGGTATGTTAAGACGGGTTCTTAAGACCCATGATTAGCCTTGAGGTATGTTTTTGCAGTTTTAAAATGAATTTCAAAAATTTTGAAATTAATTTTAAAATTTCAAGAACACACATCCGGGCTAGTTCTAGGTCAGAATGATCATCAAATATATGTGCATTTATAGTGAAAGTTTCAAGAAGTTTGGCTAAAACGCTGAATTATTTGAGCAGGAAACGTGTCTAAACTTTTCACTGCAATTACGGCACAAAAGGATTTTTCGATGAATATACAACGGTACATTCATGTTGTGGTTATTAAAAACAGTGATGCACCTTGGTGCAACGGTTACAGGTGCGGAAATGTCTTGATTTGCCT